>JBBJLS010069925.1:0-12446 GCA_037577275.1 Bryconaethiops microstoma
GTCCTTGCACTATCATTAAATAACAGATAAGGAATAAAAATGGAAACAACTAATAAATAAAAATATAAATATAAACATACTTCAAACTAAACTGCCCAGTCTACGTATGTTTGTGGTAACTCAACAACCAGCCTAATCCATAAATAAATAATGAATATTTAGTGAAAGGTCAGGTGTTTTGTTTTGTTTTTATTGTTGTTGTTGCTTTTTTATTGTCTCTGCATCATACACACATATAAACACTTACATTCATTCAAATGTAAATTCAAATTATTAAAAACGTTTTAAAAAGTATTAACACTTGGCTAAATATATCATATGCTTTATGCATAAAACATATTTTGTTTTTAGTTTAGGGATTAGTTTTGCTTTGGGGGGTTATTTTTTTGGGACACTCTTTTTACAACTCTTAGACTGAAATAATTTCTTTTGCATGAAAATGACTGGCTGAACGAAGCATCTTCAAGGTTTTGAAATGTTGATGTATTGATCTAAAGGACTGAAAGTATCTACTTCAGCAGAGCCATTCACACATGGCAGTTCCATCCATCTTGAATGCCTCTCCAGTGAGAGTTCCTGATTTTGTGATTTGAGGAAGGGTGCTGTGTACATTTACTATTCCAGTCACTTGCTAAATTTTGGTCCTGTGAGTCCCTCGTGCAATATACCTCAACTGCCAATATTTTATTGCATTTATTTTATTCTTATTGCATCAACACTATGCCACTTTCACAGCCATTTGCACTACTGATCTGCTGGTACACCAAAGTCTCACACACAGCAATGTTACAATGTTACAGCTCATCTTGTTACAAAAATATTGTGTAATTGTGTTGCGCTACTGTTTATTGTTTTATTCTTCTGTTGCACTGGGCATGCTAATGACATAAGAATTTCCCTCGGGATATAAATAAATGAAGTACTTTTTTTATCTTATCTCATCTCATCTTATCTTATCTTATCCCTACTGGTGCACATTTACAGGCTAAACAGCATGGATTGCTAACACAGCTGGAAGAGGACTTGATGAAAGATGCTCTCTGCTGTGATTAATGTGTTCCCTGATTGCTGTGGGGGTGCACTGCAACACTTTAGAGTTCACATTTCAAATGTTATGTGCCCATTTTGACTGGTTTCAGCGATTTGGGCCTGTTCACACCTGTACTTAATGTTGTCTACTTATTGGACCACCCAAGACATGTTAATGCCGGGTGTTGAATAAGACAAGATCAGATAAGATAAGAAAGATCTTTACTTATCCCGAGGAAAATTCTTGTGTCTATAGCATGCTCCGTGCAACAGCAAAGAATAACAGATAATAAGACAAAAGAAAAAAATGTACAGGCAGTAAACAATAGTGCGACACAATAACAAATATATGTACATTGACATTGCTGTGTGTAAAGATTTAAAGTGCTGTACCAGCAGATCAATAGTGCAAAATGATTTATGAATGTGGCTTAGCATTAATGCGATAAAACAAATGCAATAAAACAGCAGCAGATGATAAAGTAATGACATTTACATTCTATAACATTCAATCCATTCACAAATCTATTTCTGCATATTATTTGGCAGACAACATGTGCCTCTTCTAACATGACTATTATTGCCATCAGAACAAAACCTTGCATATTCATCCACGGGGATGCTAGTGGTTAGGGAGTTGCCCGTGTGATTGGATGGTCATGAGTTTGAATCCCAGGACTGCCAGTGGCACCACTGAGGTACCCTTGAGCAAAGTACCGTCCACACAAACTGCTCCCCGGGTGCCCCCCATTGGTGACAGCCCCCTGCTTCAGTTGGGTTAAATGCAGAGAAAGAATTTCACATTGTTCACACTGTGTGGTGTGCTCACATGTGACTACAAGGGACCACATTACTTTTGTTTTTCTTTTTTTTAAACAGCTGCTGTTCGCACTGACAAAGATGGATGATTTAAAAAAATGAAATCCTGTTACATTTACTTATTCATAATATCCATAAACAGTGACGGAAACAGGGACAAGGACAATAGCAAGAACTGAGGCTGGCCAGGTGGTTGAACAAGTAGAAGGCTGGACCACAGCTGGGGCTGCACTGTGTATTGATCTCAGCAACATAGGCCAAAGTAGAGACTGCATATTTCATGCAGGAAGGCTTAGAGGATATGCCGGAGATGACACACCTCCAGCAGCTTCTCCTCAACGACTAAGATAAGATATGATAAAACATTTGTAGTCCCACAGGTTGGAAATTTGTGTTGTTGCAACAGCAAAGTGGACAGAAGAAAAGCAGAAGTAGCATGACTTATAGAATAAAAACTATACACAACTCTGCGCTATACAAATATCATATACAATTTGCTGCTCCACAAGCTTGCCATGCAGTCTGTAACAATGGAGGTGACGTAGGACCAAACAAAGCAGAGGATAAAAAAGCTACAAACTATAAACAAACAGGCCAAGAATTGTGTAACAGGATGTCAAAGCCGTTATACTTTAAAACAGAGACGTATGACCCAACTCTTCACTGAGCTCTCATAATAACAACTACATGCTCATGTCATAAACTAACTTAACACAAACTAACACACACACACACACACACAAACTGTCTTCCGTGTGTGTGATCTGATGGGTCCCTGGTGGAGGACTAAGTTAATCTCTGGTTGAATCAATGATGTACGTCGCTCTGGGTAAGAGTGTCTGCCAAATGCTGTAAATGCAAATGTAAATGTAATGCATAGCAAAGGAACAAAAGCAGTCAGAGGGTTTTATATGCAACGAACAATGACAATGACATCCGGGGGCAATGTCTAGAAGGCAGGGTTACAAATTAAACACAAGTAGGAAGATGATCAAGGAAATGGAACAGTGACCGGAAAACCATGGCACATAATATGCAAATTCCAGTTGGTCCTGAGGATTTTGCTCTATGGAATATTTTTTTTCAAGTTATATGGATTGAGTATCAGCAGTTTAAAAAAGAGCAAAATAATGATGGGGCCTAACTCTTGTGAAGCTAGTAACTCTGAACACTGTTGTACAGAATATGTGAGAGAATGTAGTAAAGATTGTGTGAGGATGTCTGATACTGAAAATAAAAGAGTAAATAATTATTACGATGTCATTCAGAGGCGTCTGATTCTGGTTCACTGTAGAGAAACTACTGACTCATATTTCTTTACAGTGGTGGTGAATGGAACCAGAGCTCATGATGTCTACAACCCAAATATTTTAATTACCATCCAAAATGAACAGTTAACATATACATGTCTTTTGAGTTTTATCTATAATGTGAATGTTAAACTAGTTAATTAGGAAAAATATGTTTGTTTTTTTCGGGAACTACTTTACTGGATTGGATTGAATGGCTTTGAAAAACATACTTTAGGCCAATACCCAATTATGAAACTATTGTAAAAAAAAAAAAAAAAGTCTCGGCCATAAGGAAGTCTTTTCATAACCATTTCATGTAATAATGTGGCATTAAATGCTGTTGACGTTAAACACAGGTTCCTATTAGCACCACTGTGAACAATTCTGACTTGGAGACAGACTGATGTTTAAAAATGTCTACATTTAAACAGAAAAATTGCACAATTACACTAAAGATATGCTTTTTTGCAATTTCAGGAACATAAAAAAGGAAATGTGATTACGGAAAAAAATGGATAAACACATCTCAGTGTCACATGTTAAAGCTTAACCCAGTCCATATAAATCTGACATTCCATGCATCCTGAGTATCAGTATTATATCTGCAGGAGAAAACATACCTGAGGTACCTTCATATTTTTCCACTCAAGCACAGCCAAGACACATTCAAGAGACATTTTCAATCACTGAAACTACTTTGGGAGGTTGTCTGAGATGCATTCAAATCAAAGTCAAAGTAACTTTTATTGTAATCTCAGTTATACGTGTGTACAGTGAGATGAGATGATGTGGTTCCAGATACAAAAAAAAAGACTCACAGAATACACCTACATAAATAAACTATAAATAAATTCAAAATGTGTAATTTAGTACAAAGCGTTTTTATATGTGGAAATGATCAGCAGCAGTTCAGTATCACATGCACATATAAAGCACACATAATTACATTCCAGGAATCGAGCCACATGTAACAGCAATATAAACGCATAAAGCTAAGACCTTATCAGTATACCAGATACCGGTACAGGTGTAAACGGGGTCTAAATGTGTATCCAGGTCATTTCCAAGCTAAAACTCAAAATCTCAGTTTTTATTGGGAAGCTACATCAGATCATAATAAAACTACTCTAATAGGATCATATTGTCTCCTCCTCGTTACTGTGAAACCATGTGCCCCTGTGTGCGGTAGTGTATACAGGAGGGCAGCGGCAGTAGTGCTGTGTTGTTTATGGGATTATTCACTTTAAGCCCTGAGGCCGGCTAACTATAAAACCCACTGTTTAATGAAAGGCCACTTCCACACTGAACGCATGGCCTCACTGGCAGACTGAAACCACTGAAAAGGGCTTGCTTGTAGGCTACAACCATAAAACCACTTTATTATTTTGAAACTTCCTGCCAGGTCCAAGTAGGCTAAGCCGAGCTTTATTTGACTGATGATGTAGCCTATAGCCATGTGTGTAGCCAAGATGAACTATAGGAGTGTAATATACACTATACGGACAAAAGTATTGGGACACCTCTTAATTATTGAATTCAGGGGGCCCCTTTCTTCCAGTGAAGGGCAATCTGAATGCTTCTTCAGACCAAGACAACGCCATGCTTCCAACTTTGTGGACACATTACGGGGAAGAACCCTTTCTATTCCAGCATGACTGTGCCCCATTGCACAAAGCAAGCTCCATAATAACATGGTTGGATGTGTTTTCAAACCCATCCAACACCCTTGGGATGAACTGGAACGGAGATTGTGAGCCAGGACTTCTCGTCCATCAGGACTTCTCTGACCTCATAAACACTCTACAGAATGAATATGCACAAAATTCCCCACAGACACACCAAAATCTTGTGGAAAGTCTTCCAAGAAGAGTGGAAGGTGTTATAACTGCCATTAAAGTCAGTGTATTTGAATGCAATGACATTCAAGTCCCTATTGGTGTAAAGCTCAGGTGTCCCAAAACATTTGTCCACACGTTTTGGGACAAATAGTAGATCAGGGACATCCACCGAGAATTTTTTAAAATCTATGTCACTTCTCTGAACCAAGTTTCATCAAGTTTAATAGAAATGGACAGAGGTATTGCGCAATACCGGACTTTCCGCACTATGTGGCGCATTTTTCAGCTCTGTTGGAAAGTTTCCTTCCTGCAAGTGACGAAATCCCCTTCCCCTGGAGTGTAAACAGCCGGGGTCTGCGGGACTGAGGAGGAGCAGTGTGGTGAGAGGTCCAGAGAAAGTGTGTCCGGGCTCGTGTGTGAGGAAGGTAGGAAACTCAGTGTGTGCTTCCATGTTAGACTAAAAACAGCAGCTGCAGCCTCTGTCTGCAGCTTCAGCACTGCAGTCCTGCCTCACTGCACGGTTACAGATCTTAGATGGTGAGTTTGTGCTCCCGCTAAACTACAAAAGACTCTGTACTTCAGCGTTACCGTAGCGCTGTAGTGCTGTATGATATTCCTTCAGCACAGCATAATTACATTTTCCAATAGGGGTTCTTTAGTTAACTACAGTTATTGACTGAATATGCTGTTATCAGAATCAGAAAACTTTACTGATCCCGGAAGAAATTGCTGATAGACAAATGCTGGGTATAAATACAATAATTTACTTAAAATATTGAAAGACTGTTGTAAGAGTTTGTCAGTTAATTCCTCTCATTTCCATTCAAAGAGCAGACTCAGCACATAGACTTTCTTACCCCACCGTTAATCGAGCAGAAGTGAAACGTTTCAGTGCAATTTATTCATCCTTCACTGGAATCAGATTCATTTTGTAGCACATTTTTGAGTCAGTACATTTACTTTCATTTGTGTGTTCTTTGTAAAAGTATTACTTAAAGAAAACACATTGTATTTACAGTCCACATGCTTTCAGTTTGTAGGTTAAACAACCTCACTGGCCTTTTGTTGAGTGTATTAGTTATCCTGTAAATTGACCATTTCAAAGCATACATGTTCTTAAATGGTTCTTTTTCTATGTTGGACTATGTTGGATCTTCAAAGAATATAAATATAAAAATGGTTCTGCATAGCATGCAAAACGTTTACTCTGTTGTTACAAGTAAAAACAAATTTCGGTGCTACACAAGTAAAAAAAAACCTTTTTGATTTTATACAGAACCATTTTTGGTAGGAATGGTGATAATACGTAGTTGTATCCCACAGTGAGGGGGTAGTGTAGTTTATAACATGCTTTCCTTGGTTTCGTTGTTCTAGATAACGATCAACACAAGCTGAAGACTTTAAGTCCTAAGACCCATCACTATGAGCGTGTCACAGACAATGCCGACGGAGGAGACCGCCACATGTCTCCACATTCGTCTGTACAACCCTGACCAAGCCACCCAGGCTCTCTACAGCCTTCTGCGCCTGGACCACGCTCACAAGATGAGCGCTGAAGACTCGGTCAGGCTCGGGCGAGATAGCCAGTTCTGCCCCTTTGTCCTGAACGACTGCCGTGTCTCCAGAAAGCAGATTTCTTTTCATCCCTATCGCAAGGCTGGTAGCGCAGACATGCGCTTCACTGTGCAGAACATGAGTCAGAAAGGCAAGGTTGTGGTCAACGGGTGTGAACTGGGACACCTCGAGCGGGTCGATCTTGAGGATAAGGCCCTGCTTCGATTCGGCAAGTACGAGCTGCTGATTTGTACTGAGCCTGGGGAAGCTAAGGATGTTTTCGAGGTTCTGTTTGAGAAGCAGAACATCCCCCCTTCACAAGAAATGGCCATAGATGTACCCTGCAGATTTCCAGTGATTGATACAGGTGTGAGCATCTATCAGAACGGAGGACATATTAGTCAGGAGCCACTGGAGTCTGACGAGACTCTGTATGAGTAGCCGTTGGAAAGAACCTCCTTGTGGTTATTTTTGGTGCCTGAACAGAGGGGGGCGGGGCTAGTGATGAATCAGCAAAAAAAGAGACAATTTCTACATTTTACAGAGTGAGAAAACAGACGTGTCTACTTACAGCCTTTTCTTGTCTATTTTGCTATATTTTAACATCTTGCACTGTTGAGCCCTGTTTTTATGTATATAAATAACCGATTCAGCAAAACCTTTCCTAACATTTTGACTGGAATTGTCAGTATTTTCTTTTTTCTAAACACTGAGCCACATTGTTATCTTTTTTTTTCTGTGATAAATATTTATATCCAAAGTATTTAAAGTAGTGTTCGTAGCATTTTATCTAAAATCCCAAGGATCTACTGTATAGTATTGTGACGAAGTACCTTTTGTAGCATTTGTTGAGCGTTTTACAAGTATACAGTGGCTTATGAACCCTGGAAAATAAATGTGAAATAAAAAAAGGTAACATGGTGTGCATTTCTTTTATCATATTGGAAATCCACCTTTTGAGAAGTTAATAAGTCACTGTACATGGAACAAGTGACAGGAGGAAGGTTGTACAGGGGAGCTTTGACAAATGGCAAAAGCATTCAAAGAATCCAATAAGAGATAAGTTATCCATGCAGCAGTCAAAACATTAAAAGGTGTTGTGCAACGATCTGCAAGGTTTTTATTCTGCTTTCTCAAGTATTTCATGTCTGTTAATTCCTTCATTGTACAGAACGAGTTCCTCACATTCTGAACTGGTTATGCTGATATGATTATATGATAACAATGAAGCCACAGCACCCTGACCACAGCAAGCAGAAGCAGAAATGGCTCTCAGCTGAACTCTCATAGGTTTGCAATGCGCTGTATGGCCTGAGGCTCAAGCCTGGGACTTTACCGTACTCGTCAACACACCGCAAGCAGCTTCTAGACTGTCCTTCCTTCGTACATAGTGATAAATTCCAGGCAAGTCAGACCGGCATGCAAGGCACATAAGCAGCCTGAAGCGAGCTGATGGCAATCAACTTTTAAATCTTTCTGGTTGTCTAAACTGCAGTGTAGTTCAGGCATTTCTTTTTGTTTCTAAGAAAGGCTGTTATCCTGCTTGGTGGGTTTACAGACATAAAATCACACAAAGTCGTATTTTTAATGGAAAGAAGCTAAGAGCTATATGAGCTGTGAGTAGAGACCATGATGTAAAAAGAACAGAACTTTCTGAACTGGCCCTCCCTGTCCTCCCTCTTGTATAAAGTGCTAGTAATGTGACAAGGACAACTTTAGAACAGTGGTTTCTCTCCTTTATCGAGTCTTTGTCTGTGGTACGCCTCAAATCCATGGTCACAGTGGACGCTGATGAACAAAACACCCAGCAGATTAATTCAAATAATCATAGTCAGATGAAATCAGTGACAGTTGCTTCATTCCGAGTAGTCTGAGTGTTTTTACAATAAATCGAAGCTAAAACTGGAAACTCACATAAATGTCTGAAAAAAAGAACAAAACTGAAGCGATTAAATCTCCAATACATCTAAAAAATAAAAAATGAAGACTAAAAAATGTTTTTTTTTTTATTATTTAACTTAAAAACGTAACATGTAATTATTTAATTTCACAGATGAAAACCGAAGTATATATACATATACAGACATACAGTGAAAAGAACCAAAACTAAAATGCTCCTTGAAAATTAACCAAAATATAATGAAAGAATAGCACAGAAATAAAAATGACTACATAAAATGTACAAAATTTAGGGATACACCACTATGGGAATTTGGGAAATAAGATATGATAAGATAAACCTTTATTAGTCTCACAAGTGGGAAATTTGCATTGTCACGGCAGTAAGTGCCCAGAAACAAAGAGCAGCAATAACGAAAAACAATAGAATAGAATAAAGTAGAATAAAAATACAAATGTGCACTATACAATCTAGCAATATAACAATAAAAATATGTGCATGTGTATTGTAAAAATATATACATGTACACAGTGAGCATAGGTATGTATATATATATATACAGAGTGGATATATAAATACATTTTAGAACACTGTGGATATACACACGCGCGGACACAGTGGAGTGACAGACATTGACAAAAAACAGTAGTTATAAATAAAAGTAGTAAATAAGGCCTGAGGCCAAAATCTGCTATTTCTCCTGTATATTTCTGCTGATGGCAAAACATATGAAAATGTTCAGTTCAGGTTGACCTGGAAGAACATCTCACTCATTCATTGTCTGTAACCACTTAATCCTCACTAGGGTCGCTGGTACCTGGAGCGTATCGGGCATGAGCAGGGCAGACATACCATTCACACACACGCGGTCAATTTAGAAACCCCAATTCACCTGACACACGTCTTTGGGCTGTGGGAGGAACTGGAGATCCCGGAAGAAACCCACGCCACCATGAGGAGAACATGCAAACTCCACACACACAAATGGCCAGGACCTGGATTCGAACCCCCAACCCTGGAGGTATGAGGCAACAGTGCTACCCACTGCACCAACATGGGCCCCCTAGAATAACATTAGAGAGAATAAAGATTGCACCATCATTTAGAAGTTTGAAATGAATGTTTCCAATAAAAATAAAACCAGTTTGGTTGTAGACAAGTGTATAAAATGCTGTGCAACAGTAGAGCAAGGGATTCCAAACTTCTTGAATAGTAGTATGTTTCTGTGTTTCTGTGTTTCTGTATTTCTGTGTTTCTGTGTTTCTGTGTTTCTGTGTTTCTGTAGGGTAACAAATGTGGTATGAAACTTTTTAGTAGCATCACACAAACATTATGCTCTTATGGAGGGCAATAAATATGTCACATTCAGTCAAATCCAAACATCCATCTGCACCCAATCATTTTAAAAGTAATCCAGTATCATTGTTGATCACTAATAAGATTTGTATACTCAGACCCATAACTTACATGCATGAGCGCTGGAACCATTATAGCACTCTTCAAAAACATTTGTCCCCTTCCCCCACTTTTCCTTTCCCTGAAAACAACAGAGACATAGAGGCCTGCATCCCCAATGCTTCCAGGCACCCCGCTTGCATGCTGTATCAGATTATCTAGTAATATTGAATTTATTACTTTAACATGTTTGACACATGGAAAAATTTACATTACAGTGGGTTTTTTTTAAGGAGTGTAACTGTGCTGTGTTTGTTTACTGTTCAGACCTAAATAGTTGCTGGTTTCTAGGCCACAGCGATACTTAGGAATCACTGCGACTATCATGTTTCAATAATGGTTAAAAACCCACCCACCTTTCTTTCCAAATTCTTGCCCTATTCTTTTCCTGTAATCCTGCTCTTGACAATGGTTGAAGCTTTCCAGACCTTTCAGAGTGTCAGTGCCACAGTCCTCTGACATTCAACACGTCCTGACATTAGAGTACCAGAACCTGTGCTTATAATAACGTCATTTAAAAATAATCATCTTTATTTATTAATGCTGGGCAATGATTTTTAATCGAGATTAATCGCATTGTTATACACAAAATTCAATAAAGAATTCAAAAATACTGTATTGCTCACTTTTATTTAAAAAGTACTGCTGTATGAACAGAAGTGCAATAGCATTTGGTTCGCAAACACTTTAAACAAATAAGAAGCTTTTTACCAGCAGAGTTCCCTTTAACAGAGTTACGCTGCTGCAGTTCAAATATTTCTGTAAATATCAACTTAAACATTAATGTAATCAAATCAAATATAAAACCAAAGTTATTTGCCACTGCAGGGCATTCATGTTTTATCTAGTTTGTTATAGAAAAACAAGTTTCCCTCAGAGTCCAGAGCAGAGACGGGGCAGAATCATTATAGTGGGGGGGACACCCCCCCCGACCTTTTCCCTCCTGGGTGACAACCGAAACGTAGATGGCCGTGCACTCCAGCAAGAGTCCCTGTTAGAGTGAGGTGAAGTGGTCGAACACAAAATAGTAACGAACTTTCAAAATAATGTGGTGATCTTAGTTATTAGGGATTTTGTTATTTAAGTTATTTGTTATAAATGTTGAATTGTTATCGTTCTGTTCTTTTGCACTTTTATTATCAGGGTTGAGACTGGGGTTGGATGGGGTATGGACAGACTGAGAGGGGCACATATGAGTGTCCAGCCCTATTATTTATATGACGTCTATCGTCTTAGTTACAAAATCGTGTAATACTTTACCAGATAAAAAAGCAATAACACATTCAATATTTCTTTTTTATTATTATTATTTCACTATTATTTCCAATTTAAAAAATCGTGTTCACCCTACAATGCTACTTTCGTGTGTATTTTCCCCTTTTCCCACATTAGCGTGAAGATTTAGGGCATGTTTATGTATTTTTGCTATTACAAGATGATTTTAGGTTCCGTTGCTTGGGGATGTTTCATACCAGTGTTATAAATGTCTGTCACCTTTGCATAAGGGCACCTGGGTGAGTACAAAGACACTGACTTTACAAAACATCATATAATAATTCTCAGACCATTCAGTGACCCCATGAAATCCTCAAATTCACCATTTCCTATATTTTCTATGTACCCTTTTATATATTATAAGAAAATCTCATGATGAAGCAGGCTCAAACTAGTAAGTGTCAAAGAGCAGTTTTTAGATCACTGAGCCGAAACAGCCCACAGCAAACATACAGTATATCAGCTCTCCACATCATCCTGCCATGAGTCCTGCAGGTACCTTTGCAAGGTTTTCTTATTTTCTCTCCTCTGTTCTAATATGACAACAATTCTTACTTATTGTGATCATTTCCTTTGATGTCACAATATACTATCACCTTCATAAACATTTAATAAATCACACATGTACACATTGTATAAGTATGTGATTTATTCATTGAAATGTCTTCCACATCATTCTGCCACACCCTTTCAACTGAACTGGCTGAAATGAAAACAAAGATTGTTGTGTTTAAAATACAATACTTAACATTTAAGATACGTTGTCAAGCAATATAAGTTTTTTAAATGTCTGTTACATTGCTAAGGTGCACTTTGCTACAAAAAACACACAAAATGATTCTGCATCAAGTCGTTTAGCCAGTAAGATTATAGAGTTATTTAAATCTGACATTACATATCAGTCATTTGAGTATAAATCAACAACCATAAGCATTTAGTGATGTTCAGCAGAAGCACTGAGCACACAGAGACTGCCGTCAGTGTCTCATGGGCTGAGCCTGTTGTGGAGCGTTGACCATTGGAGGTTGGTAAGATGGGTTTACGGGTGGGTTTATGAACACTTGGGGCTGCCGGCGATACTTCAGCTCTCTGGCTATCTGGCACCACACACAGATTCTACAGCAGGTCGATACACAGCAGTCATCGCACATCGTACCCTAAGAGTGGAAACGACAGCAGGGGAACAGAAACAGAGCAGAACAGAAATCACTTCAACGTTGCAATACTACTGTGTTTCATTCAGCGTCTGCTACTAGGTAGATACCCACTGTGTTATGTGTGTGT
>JBBJLS010069926.1:0-12445 GCA_037577275.1 Bryconaethiops microstoma
ACACACACACACACACACACACACACACACACACACACACACACACACACACACACACACACACACAAATATACACATATACACACACAAATATACACACACACACACAAATATACACACACACACAAATACACACACACACACAAACCCAAATACACACACAAATATACACACACAAACACACACACACAAATACATACACACACCAATACACACACAAATACACACACACACAAATACACAAAAATATACACACAAATACACAAAAATATACACACACAAAAATACATAAATATACCCCCACACACACACACACACAAATATACCCCCACATACATACACAAATACACACACACACACACACACAAATATACCCATACACACACAAACACACACACACATATATACCCCACCCACCCACCCCCACACCTTTGCTTTCCGACCCATGCAGTTCTGAGCAAACCAGTCCGACTCCATCGCATTCAGATTAGCCAAAATCTGGCCCTGAAGAGAGAATGAAAATACCAATTACTTTTCTTTTCACTTTTCAATCTCATTCTACTAAAACTGTTTGCATTTGTGCATGTCCATACATCTCCTTGAATGAAATAAACCCCTTTCATCACCTCCTCTTTTCCCCTGTATGCACACTTAGGTATGAACAAATATTTATGTATTTAAATAATTTATTAATTGCGTGTGTGTGTTGGTGTTAAATGGAGCAAACAATGAAGCAGTTCATCAGGTAATATGAACATCAAAGGAGTCTAGGTTTGGGTAATAGATGGATCATTTCTTAAAAATTCTAAATAGTTTAAGTAGAAGATTTTGTACAAATTTAATACTCATTTTAGGAAAAGGGGTTTCATTGGACTGCTTCAAAATCTGCATTCAAAATCGGCGCTAAAGAGTAGAGTTGAATGTTTTGAGCTTAAATATCTTTGAAAGAAACTTTTTTTGCAAAGAGTAAAAGTATCTCATCTGTTGTTGAGTCAAGTTTTCCATCACTATCCTGTGTTTAGAGCATCTCTGGACATGCACCGAAGAACACACACACTCTCCAAAGAGTGCACATAAAAAACACTTACAGCAAAAGCCTCGTGGAATTCGAACACGTCAATATCAGCCAGCGTCAGGCCGCTCCTCTCCAGAAGCTTCGGAGTGGCGTAGGTTGGCCTGAAGGACACACAGAGCTTTTTCAGAATCAGAATCAGAATCAGAAAACTTTATTGATCCCAGAGGAAATTGCTAATGTAATGACTACAAAGACACACAGAGACAAGAACACCATAAAAAAATAGTCCAAATAAAATCTAAATAAATATGTGTAGAAAACCTCAGTATGAAAATACACTATACTGTATACAGAAATGCTGGGTATAAATACTATATACAGTAAATCCCACCACTTTTAAGCAGATCAGCAGTCGCGGTTTCAGTCCATCGCGGATTTTTTTCTGAGAACCGAACT
The DNA here is from genome assembly GCA_037577275.1 of Bryconaethiops microstoma. Classification (NCBI taxonomy): domain Eukaryota; kingdom Metazoa; phylum Chordata; class Actinopteri; order Characiformes; family Alestidae; genus Bryconaethiops; species Bryconaethiops microstoma. The sequence continues at coordinate 1,472 of JBBJLS010069926.1, forward strand.
AATAATCGTTCGCTAAAACCCCCGCAGTAACGCAGAAACTGCAGATATCCTTCACATTTTTTTTGCTTTTGTGGCATCTAGGCCTTGTCCACCACGCCCCCTCGTCCTTGTGCCGTCACAACTTTTTTCGTAGCAATATATAGTTTTTCATGCATTTTAGTGCTAAATTAAGAAAAATTTAATTTACTAATTTTGTAACATTAATATTAATGTAAATTCAGCTACATTTCTATATAAAATATAACTATAAATGTTTTGGTATTGTGGAGAGAAACACAAAGAAAGCTCGTCTTGGGATGGTGAAATACCGCTGTACTCAGAGGCGGGAGGTAGGAAAGTAGCCAATCCGAGAACACTATTTATTTCTCCTTGCTGCTGATTGGCTGCTGCCCTTTGACGCAGTTGCAGTCCAGAATTTCCCCCGTGGAGCATCTCGAGTGTTCGTGTTTTTCGTTTTGTTCCTCTTAAAAGCACTGTATTTTTATTACTGTAAATTCATTTATTACTGTATTTACCTGCTTATACCAAATGACAGCAACTAAACCAAAGAAAACGCGCGTGCATGAATTACAGTCCAGACTATACATGGGTAACATCAGTATTTACATTCTAGTACTGCGGGAGTACAGTGTAAATTGTACAGTATGGATATGGGTTTACCTTTACATTTTTTTTTTGAAGGGTAATGAGTTTAAAATGAAATTAAACCATATTTGGTGGCATTTTTACGGTTTAGGCTTTTTTTTTTTTTAACCGCATCACTATACACGGGGGCTCTTGGAACGTTTACTGTATAGCTCTGGATAAAAATAAGAGTCCAATGCAAAAATGTTCAGTTTCTCAGGTTTTATATCTTTATATCTTTTATAGGTGCAAATATTGAACTGAACAGCTTTGCCTTAGTTTTTAAGAACTGCTGACAAAATTTCTGCTAATTTCCAAATCAAAATATTGTTCTTTAAAGCATCATTTTAAAGGAAATGACAACATCGACCTAAACTTTCTGTTCACTGGGCCAAGCATCGCGTTCTTGTCTTCATTTAACAGAGCGCCTGTGGCCGGGACCGGGACCGGGACCGGGACCGGGCCGGGGATCAAAGAGTCACCACCATGCCATTAATCAGTTCATTTTTTTTACGTATTATTTTTCTGTGATTAATTGATTGACATTGACACGTTAATTCGACACCCCTAATTTAAATATATAATTTTATTTTATTATATTGCTTTATTGCTATTTACTGTACTGTTTGTCTTCGCCACGTGTTGCTGAACGTTGCTATATGTTGCACCAGAGTCCATGGAGAAAAAATGTCTCATCACACCGCATACGTTCATACGGCTGCTGTTGACAGTAAAGTAACCTTGAAATAGAAGAAGTGAGACTTCAGAACGTTCTTCAGCGCGGAGAAAGTGACATACAAACAAAGACTAATCAGTTGTATGCCCACCCCCAGTCATAAAAGAAAGAGAAAATACGTACATGCTACTGAGAATACTCTCTGCATTCTTCTATACAATTGACACACACCACCGATCAAAAGGTTTTGCATAACACAGGTTTTTGCCACTTCATAAAAGCATTCTTATTAAACACTGGACAGTTGTTAAGTGAACAACTATAAATGAAAATATGTTTAACATTTAAATAAAAAAAAAAAACGAGTTTCCTTTCTTAAGATGAGAGAATCTGTAACAGTGCAGGTCTGACTATTAACTGGTTGTGTGGTGCAGAGCCAAATTCTAGACTGTCCTTTAACTTTAAACGCACTCGTTAACTGTTTTAGGACTTAATAACTCGATCAATATCTAACACTTCACCGTTGATCCACATTATAATTATAATTGTATATATTTAGTGGGTTTTTATAAGTCAGTGATTAATCAAAATATTTTCTGGCTAAAAAAAAGGAACTCAAATCTTAAACATGCAGCAAATTTCTTTGTTAGCAAAAAATACTGAGTGTATTTTTAGTAAATATTAAGGGAGCAACAAGCAATTGTAGAAAATCACTTTTCTTGTGCAAAAACTTTTGATAAATTTTGCACAGAACATTTTTAGACTCAATGTGCTAAATACAGCAAATGTTTAAATTTTTGTATAAAATTTGCAGAAGTGTGTCTCAGTAGAGGATGTACTTATTTAGTGTTCCATCTGACTATTTATTAGATTAAAGTAGTTACTAAATAACTAAATATGCATGTCTTATTTACAGGTTTGTCAAGATTTTTGAATTTTCAAATACGCATTAAATTATACAATGGAAAAAAGTGTGAATGTCATCTTGCTTAAAAAAAAGATATTGTCTTATTTTGGGTGGCATCTTACAGTTAGTAATAGCTTGTCATAATGCACTTAAAAGCTGTTTGCCAACTGCCATTAAACAACAGAAGAAGGAGAATGCTAACAAGTGTCTATTAGCTATTACTGAAGGGTGTTTTTGAAACATCCATCTCTAGTTTCGTAATTTGGAAAATTATACAAATACAAATAATACAACCATTCTCATACAAATAAAGTCTTGGTTTTAAGAAAAGTCCTTAATTTGTACAGAACCTTCCAAATGAAAACTTAAAAGCACTGCATAATTCACACTAATAATTCTTCCAGGATTTATTCCAAAGATGCCTTTTTACCATCTTTATTTTTCCAAGGGTGGAAACAAGAGACGAAGAAGTGCGAGACTTTCCTATTGGACAGTCTTTAGGGATGAAGCTTTGTGAAAACGCAGAACCAGAAAAGAAAACGCTGGTGCTGCTGGTGAAGAGAGGGATGCTCTTTCCTCTCCTGCCAGAGGAGCAAAACACCCGACAAGGACAGCGAAGCAGCCGGAGCCACTCGCAAATGAACACAGCACACACGATTTAAAATGAACAATCAACACAGAAGAAACCGCAGCAGAGCCGCTCGCCGCTTAACCAGCACAACTTCAAGCTCCGTGGAAAAAACAAAAAAAACACGAAAACAAAAACGCGAGGAGAGAGAGAAGAAAGCCGTGAGTGGAGAAAAGGAAGCTGTCACTCACCCCAGCAGCAGCTGGTCTTTAGGGTCCTGAGATACGTACACAAAATCTCTACAACAGAAAAACAAACAAACAAGAACACCACAAAACTTTCAGCACCAAACACACAGGAAGCAGCACGATGTGCAAGAACTTCACATGTAAATGAGTGTGCCTGCGATGTTAAGTAGCATTTCCAGTGTGAGATTGTTGCATTATTTTGCTATTGTGTAGCATTTACTTTTTACTATTTCGCATCATTACATTGTTGTATTAACAATCTAGCAGTGTTGGTGTTATTTTGTAGCATTTTTCCTTCTATTGTTCATTACGGTTAATGTTACTGTGTAGCACAGTAGCAACGTTGTGTAGCATTATTACTGCTCTAATCGTGTAACACTGTTACGTATCCTGTAGCATCATTACCCTTATTGTATCAACATTAGTCTTTGTGTAGCATAGCATTCTTACTCATCATGTAGCATCATTATGTAGCATAGTGACAAATTAGTGTTCCTGAGTAGCACTGTTTCAGGTAGTTGTGTATCATTTTTTAAAATAAATATGGAATTGTGTGTTTGTTGTTTACCTCAAGTATGCTTTAGGCTTGTAACCCATAGCGAGGGCTTTCTCTTCAGACATTATCAGCACTGCAGAGGCCCCATCAGTCTAAACACACACACACACACGCACACACACACGCACACACGCACGCACGCACGCACACGCACGCACAGTGAAGGGGTGTTTATTAAAGCGGAATTTTTCAGTTATATAACATCCAGATAAAGTTCGTAACCCTTCAAAAGCTCAGCTAAGGGACCTTCTTATTGAACAACTTGAACTTTTAGCTTAAAGCAGGACTGCAGACATTTGGGCATTCAGCTGGTAATGAGTAACTGCAAGCAATGAGTGTTAAAATGTATTTTTAGATCAGCGATCCTGAAGCCGCACTGAGGCCGTCATTTAAGTGCACTTCAAGTTACGTACAATAACAGCCATTCGCAGAGTTAAAATCTCGCCAAAGGACCCTTAATAGTACTTCAATTACGTGAATGATTTTATACACTACTGTTATTTATTTGATACCAGCACTGTGAGCTACAGGTTCTTCGTGTTTTGTTTATTTTTTTCGTTTTAACTGTGCAAACTTTAGGGGTCAGTCCAAGAATGTTATCACTGATAATGATGTTCCCCTGTTTGTATGCGACAAACTTGAAACATCCGTCCAACTGGTCTGACCCTTTAAGCAGAGAACCTTGGTGCAGCTTTAAGTTTTCCTAACTTAACACAAATGTTACTTTACCAGTGCATCTCTACCTCCCCTGAAAGACAGTTACCAAACCTGCTCCGACCGAGCCAGTAACAGCTCCGCCCCACCTGTTATACGGACCCAAACACTACCAAAACCTCCGCTCTGGTTCTGCAAGACTGTCTAACAGTTTCATAATACAGGTCATCAGAGCTCTGAATGCATATAAATGTTTAGTCCCTGCCTAACCAAGTATCATTCCAGTGAACTAGCTCACATTATACTGTAAATACTTTTCAGTTTACCTCTGTTTATAGCTTACTGACACAACAGGCTCACTTATATCCTGTTATTTGATCATCTTATAATTTACACTCAGTGTGGTTCAATGCTGCTCGTTGCTTCTTGTGTAATAATATCTGTATGGTGCAAAACTAGTCATTCTGGAAGGTTTACATCCCGTTCACACTATACTGTTACACAGCTTCATTGTCTATCGTATTGTCATATATTTACATCCCATTCATACTACACTGTTATAATGCCGAATTGTCTATTTATTGCATGGTTTCTGTCGTACCTTACACTGTGTTGAACGGTGTAACTGCCTCCTGTGTAATATCATACATATGGTACAACACTAATCACTCTGGAACATTTACATCCCATTCACACTGTTATACTGCTAAATTGTCTACTTATCGTACTGTTTTGGTTGAACCTGGCACAGTGTTTAATGTTGCTACATGTTGCACCGTGACTCGTGGATAAACGTCTCATCACGTTATGTTCGCGTACACAGCTACTGATGAGGGCAAGTTAACCTCGAACCTATGAAACAAACGCCCCCATCAGAGAATCGGTAAATGAACAGTCACCCGATTGGTCACTGACCAGGAAGGAGGAGTTGGCAGCAGTGACGGTTCCATGAGGTTTGATGAAGGCGGGCTTCAGTCTGCCCATCTGCTCCATGGTGCCGGGCCGGATACCGTTGTCCTTGGATACGATGTCCTTTCCTGCACCAGCGCAGAATAGCATGGGTCACAACATTTCTTTCTCCAGAAAGGAATACATCATGTCTAATCAATACAGTTCAATTACAGTTCTTCAGTGCATCATGAAATACCAAATTAATTTTTTATAAAAAGTAGATCATATTGGACAAATTCTGTATTGTTTTAATTAGTGCTGGGCATGTTAATGCATTATTATCGCATTAACGCATTATTTAATTAACGCCAAACAATTACTTTACTGTGCGTTAACACAGTATTTTTAAATGACTCTTATTTTGAAAGATTGTTTTTCTTGACCGGTTCACCTCACTTTAACAGGGACACTCGCTTCTGAACATACTGACTGTTTCTGCTGGTCCCTGTTCAGAAAAAAAGAAAACAGATTTCTAAATGTGAACTTGTTGTTGCTCGGAAGGGGCCTGATGTTCTGTTCTGACTGTGGATCTGGACCGCGGGCGCTATCGATTCATGCTGCCTTGTCGAAAAATGCTCCTTCAAAATTTATACAGTTCATACAGTTTATAGTCTGTTTGTAACACTGATAATGATGAAAAATAGACAAATATGCTCTACGTCACAGTTTGGGGGGGGGGGCGGTGGTTATAATGGTTATAAATAGAGATGGGCCTGATCGATATGATATCGGTATCGGGTCCGATATAGCCGTAAATCCGATATCGGATATCAGTCGGACAGCCTCGATCTCTATATTCCAGTTCTATATTCCAGTTCTATATTCCAGTTCTATATTCCAGGTCTATATTCCAGGTCTATATTCCAGGTCTATATTCCAGGTCTATATTCCAGGTCTATATTCCAGGTCTATATTGTGTGTTTTGTTGGCTGTTTTTGCCCTCTTCCCTCCCTCTATCTCTCAAAACACGACGAGGCTAAAGTTGGGCATCTCGTAACTCAGCCAATCCACCTTAAATACAGAAGTGGTTAGATTACACTCTGCCCATGTCGTGTCTCCGAATTCACGTTATTTAAAATTTATTATTTTTTACACAGTTGTTGCTGCTAAAATGGACATAATACTTGAACTATTTAGATGATTCAGCCCAGATTATTGTTGTTTTTTATATTTACAAAATTACAGCTGTTGCTGCTACCTTTTGGTGAAGTGTGACATAAATGAATTCCTTTAGAATGCCTTTAAATTCAATGTAGTTGTGTATATTTTTTGCTCTTCTAATAAGTGCTCAGTAGTTTATTTATTTTGTGATGTAACCTCTCCAACAAACAGCACAATTTCAACAAAAATAATGCTAATATTAAAGTAGAAAGATGTATTATATCAGAATCTGTATCGGTATCGGCTCCTTATTTGTTTAAAGTGTTTACAAACCGAATGTTATTGCACTTTTATTCACATAGCAGGACTTTTTTTAAAAAAGTGCACAATACACTACTTTTGAATTCATTATTGAATTTTACACATAACAATGCAATTAATCGCAATTAAAAATCTTAATCGTTGCCCAGCATTCGTTTTAATACACGAGAGGAGCAGTTTGCACACTAGTGCAACACAGTCAATAAATACACAACAAACTAACCTTTGAAAAATAGGCCTGATGTTTTATTGTATTTTGGCCCAAAAGTGGGAGGGCACAAATAGATCTTAATTGACTGAAATATTCTAGATTAGTCAATGCACTTTTACATCCTCACAAAAAATTGTTCTACAATGCTTGTGAGGCTCACCAGGCACTTTGATGCTGACAATGTCACTGAGCAGACCCTCGTCCTGCGCTTTCTTGGCCAGTGTGTGAGAGCGGAGAGCAAACTCATCTTGCTCGCGCCGGGAGACGCCGAAAGCAGCCGCCAAACGATCAGCGGAGTGACCCATCGTCTCCGCCGTGGAGAACTCAGCCACCGCAGGGAGCTGGAGAGACAGGAGAGAGTGAGGGAGAGAAAATAAATGAGGAGAGGAGAGCAGAGGAGAGAAGATATAAAATGAATGAGAAGAAAAGAAAAAGATAAAGAGAATGAGAAGAAAAAGAGAAGATAAAGAGAAGAAGGAGAAGGAGGAAGAGGATGAAGAATATGAAAGAGAAGAGAAGAGCAGTAAAGAGAAGAGAAGAGCAGTAAAGAGAAGAGAAGAGCAGTAAAGAGAAGAGAAGAGATCTTTTTAACCGTTTCATTTATTCACTACAGCACTACCTTTAGATAGTGTGTCCTTTAGGGTAATACAGTGCTGTAGGTGGGGTGTATTCTGGGTAGTGTAGTACCTCAGGTGCGAGGTGAGCGAGGCGAATGCTCCCCAGCAGGGACAGTCTGGCTCCGAGGGTCTTCGCCTTGTTCAGAGAGAGCATCGTCTTCCTCATTTTACGACTGTGGCGAATTGGCACGTCCGACATAAACTCGACTCCGCCCGCTACGACCACATCACACTGACCCGCAGCAATCAGGCCTACAGCTGCAAAACAACAGGACACACAGAACACAAGGTGTGTGTGGCTGTGTAGGTCACACGACACACAGCATGGCATGTACAGCTGCGGAAAAAAACAGAGCACTGCAGCTTATTTTTAAATCAGCATCTCTATGAGTCTGAAACCGTTCCAGTCCAGCGTCTGTTAAATTCCTACACAAGCACCTCATTCTGCTTTATGAGGGACTGATTACTGATCACCTGAATCACATCTTATTTAATGAGAAGTATAAAAAACACTGCTGTAATCGACACTCTCCTCTCACAATGAGACCAGTTGGATGGTGAAACACCACTAGAAGTTTGTCAAAAGTAATTACTGCCATTTTGTTTATGAGTGAACAAGAGATTTGTTTTCTTTGAATTATTCTAGTTCTGTAAACGCTGCATCATTTCTCTAATTTCGATGTTTTGTCATTTTCTTTAAAATGATGCTTTAAAGAACAATATTTTTATTTGGAAATAAGGAGAAAAATTGTCAGCAGTTCTTAAAAACTAAGGTAAAGTTGTTCAGTTCAATACTTGCACCTATAAAAGGTAAAACCTGACTAACTGAACATTTTTCCAGTGGTCTCTTATTTTTCTCCAGAGCTGTATTTTCCTGTCTGTACATTTAAAATTCATTTTGTGTTGAAGTACTTCAGCCACTTTTCTTTTTCCCCCTTAGTCCATATTATTAGTGAGAGTGATAGTTTATTATTCTTATCATAGCTGAATTTTCTGAGGTCATATAAATAACTGGCACAACTTTCACACGCGCCTTAGAGCCCAAAAATGCACTTGTATACAGCTTATTGATCGGGACTGAGCACTGATCTCTTAAAGATTCATTTTTGTGGTTGAGATACTTCTGTAATATATGGGGGGAGAGCGGAGGGGTGAGTCGCCATGAAGGCGAGACAGAGCCTCTGAGCGAGCGTTGTGACGCCAGCTCGCTCTGCCGGCTATAACAGACACAGATCAGTTACGAAAAAGACGTGTCACTGTATGTTATGGTTTATAGGCAATATTCAGGCCGTAAGCCTTCGTTTTAGCGTCGGTAGCTAGCCAACAAGCTGGCTCAGTTAGCCGATTTGAGGCCGTATCTTGACTTTTCTGGGTGAAAAATGTGTCTGAAAGACATTAAAAAGTGTGGTAGTGTGACAGGTTAAGCCAGCAGGTATTGAGATTTTTGTCTCCGCGTCCTTCCCATTTCCATCTGTGCACGTCAGAAAATAAGCTTCTCTGAGCATGGGAGTGCAGTCACACTTCACATTTTCTTGCAGAAATGCATTCTTTTTATAATTATTATATGCAATAATTCATACAACATTGAATATAAAACATTGTTAAATTGTACCTGAGGTCATGGCTTGATTGGAGGAGATGCAGGCCATAGTAACGGTGTGAGCTGGAGTTTTATCTGAGAACCCAGCACCTAGTGCAGCCTACACACACACACACACACACACTTCTTAGAGGCACTGCCAATAATGATAACTGCATACCTAAATCATCACACACTCGCCTCAGACCTTGTGGAGGTGTTCACTAATCTCTTACGGATTTACCTCTGCGGTTTCTGACCTGTACGACTCACTGTTCTCTATAAACATGGCAGGAGGGACGTCAGCACAGCTGAAAGCAGTAGAAGCAGCCTGAACCTTTTGGTCCATGTTTATGAAGAACGGTGTGTCTCAGAGTGTTTGGCTCCAGTGCAGATCTAAAGGAGCTCATGTTTTGGCTGATCATCTATATTTGGTAACGGGGAGAAAAACAGCCGAAGCTGAAGGACTCTTGTTTAAACTCCCTGACCTGCGATTCATGGCCCAAGTGTGTACTGACCTCTCTGGCCACGTTGCTGGTCTTCACCTCCTGAATGACGGTTCCATAGACGATGTAATCCACCGCATCTTTAGGCAGCGCAGTTCTGTTCAGCAGACCTCTGCAAACACACACACACACAAAAACTACGGTTAGGAAAAACCATAAAACGTAATGAAAAAGTAACAGTAGTAGTAATAATGCACTCACTGCAGGGCTCCTCTGGCCAAGTCATGAGGCATCAGGTCAGCATATCTGTAAAACACACACACACACACACAAGCTTTACAGTAACAGTACTCACAAACAGACCATACACACACCTCAGAATCTCCAGAGAATCTTCACTAGAGCATCTCACAAACACACTTTCCCTCTCTCAGCCCCGCCACCCCAAAGAACTTTCAGAGAATCTTTACAACGGCATTTCGCATACACACACACAGACACACACACAGACACACACACAGACACACACACAGACACACACACAGACACACACACAGACACACACACTTACGTGGTGCCAGACAGCAGGAATGGTGTGCGCACACCATCGACCAAAACGATGTTCTTCACACCAGGCTTGGTCAGAGTCTTCTTGCTTTTTGCTGTTAATAAAAATGAACAGAGTCTCGTGAGTGGAGACGCGGGTGGACAACAGGCACCTGTTCTATGTCTTTTTATTTAAATCATTATTTGTCTACAAGCACAAGACCTCAATAATAATATATAACTTGGATCAAAAATAATATATAACTCGACAACTTGGATCCAGCAAACGACATATTCAGTACAAATAAATGTGTTTTTTACCTTGAGCCTGCAGTGGAGCAGATGCACTGAGAGAACGTGTTGCTGTGAGAGAGAGAGACAGAGAGAGAGCGAGACAGACAGAGAGATAGAGACAGACAGACAGAGAGAGACAGACAGACAGAGAGAGAGACACAGAGAAAGAGAGAGACACACAGAGAGAGACAGAGAGAGAGAGACACAGAGAGAGAGGCAGACAGACAGAGAGAGAGACATAGAGAGAGACACAGAGACAGAGAGAGACACAGAGAGACAGAGAGAGACAGACAGAGAAAGACACACACAGAAACACAGAGAGAGAGATAGAGAGACAGAGAGACACACAGAGAGACACACAGACACACAGAGAGAGACACACAAAGAGAGAGACACAAAGAGAGAGAGACAGACACACAGAGAGAGACACAAAGAGAGAGAGACAGACACACAGAGAGACAGACACACACAAAGAGAGAGAGAGACAGACACACAGAGAGAGAGAGAGAGAGAGACAGACACACAGAGACACACAGACACACAGAGAGAGAGACACACACACACAGAGAGAGATACACAGAGAGAGAGACAGATACAGAAAGAGAGAGACACACACAGAGAGAGAGAGATACACAGAGAGAGACAGATACAGAGAGAGAGAGAGACACACACACA
>JBBJLS010069927.1:0-12445 GCA_037577275.1 Bryconaethiops microstoma
GATAATATATGCCATGTCTTAATTCCCTTTCTCTGTGTGTCAGGTCTGTGGAGCTTTCTCTCTACTCAGAGCCTTTCCCCTCCCAGGAGAATGTCCAGAAAGAGTCCAGCTCAGATCCTGCCGCCCCAGGAACTCTGGTGTAATTCCACACAACATTGTCACCTAAAACATCAGAAACGAATGATGTTATATTGCAGAGATAATTTGGTATGATTTGGGCATTACAAAATATAAAGCTCATATTTCATCTTCAGATATATTTTTCCGCAAAAAAAAATAAAAAAATAAAAATAAAAAATAAATAAATATATATATATATAGATAAATAGTAAAAAAATATATGTATCCAAAATTGCAATTTTTGTAAGTAACTTGGTTCAGGTGAACAGTCATTAAAAAAAAAAAATCTAAATCCAATTTATGAACTAATGCATTTAAATGTATTATAGCAGCTGTGAATGTGTAGCATACCTGTTCGTTTATATATCTATATATGTAGCTATTATAATGTACCATTGAACACAACATATAACAGAGAGGACCTCAAAACTAGGGAGTGGAAAAGGGGATTGGAGGGGTGAGGGTAATGGTTTTATGAGCCTAAACAGGCAGACAATTTAAACTAGAATGCTTACCAGGTACTAAAGACGTCATGATAATTGTTTGGCTCTTAATTGGATTTTTCATGTTGAGCATCAACTGAAAAGGATGAGATCTGATATTTCTGTTTTTATAGAAAGCAAATCAACATATTTTATGTGAGAAATACAAGGCTACTACAACACTATCATAAAAGCTCTTTCTGTGTTTAATATTGTCTTATGAGTACTTGACCTCCTTGATGATTTGGCTTACTGCAGTATTAAACAGTGAAATACATTTTTGGTGTATTTTGGTATCTGCAGTGTTATACAGTCTGAATTTTTTGTGAATCACTCTTGTGTACAGTATGATTTCATTATTCTTTAAAAAGGTGCAGCTGTAATGTTCAAACAAAATGTTTCTGCCATCGTTTGTTTCAGTAATATTTCAACTGGTCATGAATCATGCATAAAAAATGTAGTGTGAGTATTTTGCCTAGTATGAAAGTAATCTAATGTTCTAAATCTGATGTAAGCAGGTTTAAAAAATATAAAACGGAATGGAACAAGAAATTTGTCTAGTGTTTAAAACTGCAAATACCAAACTGAAGTCATTTCACTGTTGATTGTTAAAGTAACTGGCAGCCAACTCATCAAGGATCGTGAATAAGATTTGATCATGAGCTATTTCAAAACACACTATAAAATGGGCGTTTTAAACAATATTCCAAAAACAAAAGATGTGTAGTTTTCATAATCTACTGTGTAATAGTTCCACTGCAGATATTTATATCTCTTTATAGAAACACTCCTCACAACTGTGGATAATGCTCCGTGACAGTGGTGTAAGTAAAAATGAGAAATGAATGATCGGAACTGGACGAGGTTTAATATAGTCAGCACCCCTTCCAATAAAATGTGCCTAGTTTGAATCAGAACACGAAGTGGGATCGGGATTGGGACATCCCTAATGTTTAGCTACAGATACTTCACCATGTCAAAATATTCAACCCTGTTGAAAGTTCATAATTTTCTAGACCACACATGGTACATACATTTTTTTAATGAATGTGTTTTTTGTAACCTCATGCTGTAGCAATAGCTGTAACAGCTGGTACATACTTGCCCCGAAAAATGCTTAAAACCATTACTGTAACTAAAGGTGGGCTCTAACTGATATATGGGGTCTAAATACTTGCCTGCATGCGTTGATTAACATATATGCTGCTGACAAATAACTTAAATTGCCTTTGAACATTTATTGTAAGGATATGAATTCAGGATAAACAATAACTGGTTAAAACAGTATGTTGAAGTATCATAATTTGGAAAATATGGATAACTTTGAAGGGGATGGAAGACTTCTTCAGGGTATTGGATTGACTATAACTGGAATTGGCTATAACATCGACTAAATAAAGGTGGATCGTGTCTTTCCCTGTTGAGGTGGTGTTGGGCTGGTTTTCTGTACACACTTTAGTGAGTTTGGTCCAGGAAAATGTAGCGGGTATTACTGCCCTAATTCTTTATGAATTCTGTATGAATATATTGTCTTTTGACTTATTATGCATTGCTTGTAAAAGGAAAAAAAATATTTGTTTACAGAATATCATCAACAGTAATCCAGTTCCTAGGCCTAATCTATGGAAAACCAGCCCTTAATACACTTGCTGTTTTTTGTTGAATGCAAACTTGAGAGTCTAAATAGCTTAATGTAGACTCATTGGGACCTCATTTGATAATCAAAGGGAAAAAAGATCAATTACCTCAATATCTGTGAACAGATGATCTCAGTTCATGCATTGAAGTTGTCAGTCTTTGTCATATAAGACTCACTATTCTGCAATGTAAGATTGGTGCTTATTGTATTAAGGAAAGGATCTGGGCTGTGCTATTGGGCTGTCTACGCTGTGTCTTGTCCTGAGGTACTGCTTGCTTGCAGACAAAGATGTCTTACAGCCATCTTTATTTATGTTTACCTTTGATAAGCCTTAGTAAAGCTTTCCAGTAATGGCCAGACATTGAATCCCAGCAGCTTTTCCAGATAATCCAGTAATTCTTTCATTTTAATAAGAAATTAAAATGCTTTGTGGTTCTTTTGAATTTTGTAACAGCACAACTTTGCACTGAAACAATACGTCAATGCAGGCAAACGTCCCCGTGACAAGTTGCATGTGTAGAAAGCATAGTATTAACCCGTTTTAAAAAGAGAAAGGTTGAGTCAGCCTTCGTGTTGTGTGTCTGAATACACTAAACAGAGAATGGAGAGGTGAAAAAAGAGGAAAGAACTGTGTGAGGATTTGAGAAACAAAATTGTAGAAGTTGTTTTCACTTCTGTCTTAATGTTTCTGTCTCCTGTACATAATGTCATAAGTTTGAAGCTCACAGCACTGTAGCTAACCTGTGTGGATGTAGATATAAGAGAAAAGAGAGATTACAGTGAAAGATTGTTCAGTTGTTGCAGAAAGAACCTCGATCAACTTCCAAACAAATTCAGGTTGAGCTGCCGAAACAAGGCATGTCACTGTGAAGTCCATCATCATTTAAATGAAAGTGGACTCTATGGTAAGAGACCCAGAAGCGTAGCATAATGAAATCTGTATACTGCCGAAGAATCTAGGATTTCAACATAGGACTGCATGTCAGTAAACTGGGTCTCCACTGGAGGTCATGGCTCCTTCAGCAGGACAATGACCAAACGCATACAAAGTTGAAGAAATGGTTAAAGACAGCTTCCCTGAACTGTTATGAAGTGGCCTAGATTTTAGTACCATCATCACCTGTGATGCAGTTTCAAAGTAGCAGTTTGGAGAAGGCACTTTCCAAATCTTGGAGACTTGGAGCAGATTATAAAAGTTTCATAAACATTTCAGCAGAAAAGGACAAGAAATGAATTCATGGCTATTAGAAACACTTGATTTCACTTACTGCGTACATAGAGTGTGCTACCAAATAATAAGTTCAAAAAAAGTTTTTAATGTATATTCTAGTACAGATTGGACAAATAAAGTACCGTGATATTATTGGTCAAATAATGAATCATAGAAAGCAAATTATTGTCAAGCAATTTGTAAATTATTTGGAAGAAAAACCGCAAGGGTGCCATTATTTCTGGCCATGACCGTGGCTTTGTAGTCATGACTGAAGTATTTGCTGCTGTGCTCTGAAGCACCGAGCTAATGTTAAGTACCTTTGGGAATTAGAATAAGGCTAGCCCAGGTGATCAGGCCTGGGAATTTGCACTGGTGCTGCAGTGTCTGGATCCTCAAAGCTTAAACATAAGGATAAAGCAGCACAGACGTTTTGTTGGTGGCAGTTTGAACAGATTCAGTCTTGCTTCATTTGTCTCAGGGGAAGCGTGGGCTAGCTTTCACTCTCTCAGCTTAGTAACATTGTGTAAAAGGGGCAGACCTAGCTAAAGAGTAGAATGAGCCATCATTAAATAGGGAAAAACTCAGAAGAACCGCTGGAGAAGTCAGTCGTGAGTGAGGTTGAAGATGTGAGTGCTCCAAATTTTATTGTGGACATCACTAGAACTTGGGCACTTCTGTTATTCTCAACCTATGATGATAGAAAACCAGTGTCTGCTTATGCAGGGTTTTAGAAACAATCAGAGACATGAAAAGTGACAGTCATACAGTGCTGATAAAAAAGTGCAGGCGAACAGAGCAAATCCGCCTTCAAATAAGATACAGTATGAGTACCGGCGAACAGCTGGTCAGCTGCATCGTCCGCCTGTTTTAAAACAGGCATGTGTGTGTAGCAAGCAAGAAAGGTTCAAAACTGTGAAATAAAAACATAATTAGGGTCCCTTCCTTCACTATGAAAACCGTTTTTAAAGTTCATTTTTTCTCAGTTTGGCTCTTTAGTGCAGGGTTAATGCCAATTAACCCAACTCAGGCTCAAGCACCTTCGTGAGCAGCCCTATGAGTCAGCCGAGTTTACTGTGAGAAGGATGTAATGAACAGCAGTTTCATAAACATTGCATTATGCATCATCAAGTCTTGTGTTTACTAAAGTGAAGAGGGATATAAGCAGGTCTTATGTCAGCTCTTCATGTGCACTATTGTTTGGGGCTCAGTTTGACATCTCTTTTTTCTTAGCCTTTTGTGAACATTTGGTTTTTTGGGGGTTTTTTTGTAATGCATTTAGTTAGTCTTCTTTCACCTTGTTCTATATTTGGTTTTCCCTTTTCTTTTTTCTTCAGTTCAGAGTGAAGTATGTTCTGTGAAATATAACCACATGGAGGCACCAATGTTAAATGTGTTTAAGTGCAGTATAATGGACAAAAACAGTCAATAATTGTCTGCATCAGTAATTATATTATTAGTTTAGTTTTTTGTTTTTGCCCTGATGTTTTGTGAACGCGGTGTTTTCATGCATTATTCCAGTGGTTCTCAATGCCAGTCCTGGGGAGCATGGACCAAAAATGTGTGCTCCAACATTCAGCTTACGTTACTAACCCATCCCTGTCGGGACGTTTTATCATAACTACTGTGAGGCTGGACAAGTTTTACAGAACTCTGGCAAATATCCCCCACAACCTATTAAGAAATAGGTTAAGAAATCAGGGCTCATGATATATTCATATATCCATATGGTCAATAAAGACTGAAAACAATTCAGCGTTCATACAATGTTTTGGTTTCAAACTATAAGACCCTTACAGCTGGTTCTGAACACAGCAGCTCGGCTGGTCTTCAACCAACCCAAAGGTCACCGGCTACTTATGGCTGCCTGAATGAAGTCACTAACACGTCTGCAGAGTGTCATCCGGGTCTGTATTCAGCTTCCTTAATCCTATCATTCAGACTAATGTTCCTACTCGCTCCCTCCGCTCTTCCAAGGAACATTGTCTGGCTCTGCCATCCCTACACACAAGGTAAACCCAGTCCAGACGGTTCTCTTTTGTGGTTCCCCGCTGGTGGAATGAGCTGCCTAAACCTACAAGAGCAGCAGAATCCCTCTCTATCTTCAAAAACCTCATCTTCTGGTACTACTCTTAGATGAAGATTTAGCACTCAATACTTTCCTCTGGTTTTCACACTGTCCTGAAACTTCAGTGTGTCCTCATATTGTTTAGTCGCTTTGGATAAAAGCGTCTGCCAAATGAATGTAGTGTAATGTAATTTAAAATGAAGAAAAAGGATGGCTGTATTTAGTTCTGGAACAATTTACTGATGAAACTGGAGCTGGAAAGTGATGAGGTGATGTATGAATGTGCTGGTTTAGCACTATAACCAATGCAATTGCATCAAGTATCATAGTTAATAGAATGCTTGTTCACTATCATGCGCATTGTCACATATTTACATTGCAATTTCATGATATTTCAATGCATTGTGATATCTCTAACATGATGTTGAATTTCCAGTTTGAAATGATCCGATACACTAAGACTATATTAATCAAAATTAGGTGGCTTCAAAATGACAAATGACACCATTCTAGTGTTAGCCTGATCACATAAAACAACTATCCTCTCATGCATAAAGTGAATATTATTCCTTTACGTGGAAAAAATGTACACTTTCTCATTAGGTTGAATGTGGTTTTGGCAAGAGTTCTGTAAACTTGTCCAATATCGTAACAGTGACTAAGAAAGAAGGCATTTGTGGATAGGTCTGGAACTGGGAAAACACAAATGTGTGTTTGGCACTGAGAACCACTTCATAACCACTTTTACTCTATAAAAGAAAGGTTTCAATTCAAATGATGAATTTGAACTGTTTCTTGTTTATGTAGACTTTTAGAAAAGTGAAAATATTGTTTCATATATTGTTGCTATTTTATGTTTGCAAAGTGTGCTGTCTTTCCAGCTCGGAGAACTGAAACATGATGACCAAACAGCTGTGCATTGGGAGTCTGTTTTTGTGTAGACTTCAGTTTCAGTGACTGTCTTTATGGTATGTAAATAAATAAAGAAAAAGTACATTTAGCAACTTGAATAAAAAATAAAAGTATATATTGTATATTTATGTATGGATCAGCTTTTGTACACATATTTATTTTCACAAGACATGCCACACCAGCAGAATGGATATTTAAAGACCTCCAAGTCAGAAATATCTGGTCAGGCTTTAACTGTGCAGCAAGCTGGCCACTGTTTCATCATTTTTCACTTAGAAAGGCTTTACCATGTTTTTTCATTATGCAACAGCTGTCATGTTGTTTCCCAGCATAATTCAAATGAACTATAGTCTAAACATTTGTACTGAAATATAAAATAATTCATAATAAAGGCTCATTACACAGTTTTTTGTTCTTATTTAAATACTAAGAAGCTTGTAAGCATTTCTAACCCAAAAGGTCTTTGTAATTATGTGATGTGAAATGATACTTACAAATAAATGTCATAGTCACTATAAAATAGAGGTTATAAATAACCAACCTGTTGATAGATACAGTATCTTCTGACTGTGGGTTATTTATCTATCTGTCTATCTATCTGTCTATCTATCTATCTATCATGTTTTTTTAACCTATTTAACTGGTTAGGTTTCGTTTCCTGACTCACAGAGTTGTGTATAATTGTTGCTTTATTATTATTATTATTATTATTATTATTATTATTATTATTATTGTTGTTGTTGTTGTTGTTGTTGTTAATTATTTTGTTTTTCAAATATATATCATAAATATTTCAAACTCAGAATGTTTTAACATTACAGTTACAGTCTTTTTTCTGCAGGTACAATCATATGCAAGTTTGGTCAAGTCAAATTATGTTTTTTTTTTCTAAGTGAGAATAGCACATTCTCCACGTAGAACATACAGAGAACACAATTACTGTTTATTTCATGAATGACACATTGGAAGAAATATTAATCTCAAAGTGCTTCTTGCACAGTTTTGCCATGACATATTTTGACAGTATGTTAAAATGAGCCACTAAATGCACAAATCTGCAAAACAATGTCATAAATGTGTTCTCTGTAAAGCATGTGTACTTATTTTCAGTTCTTAAATCAACATACATAACACATATTTTGACTCAAAATATTAGAACTTTGCACGTAACATACAGATGTGCAATTAGTACAATTTTGCAACACTTTAACTTTCAAAACTGCTTAACACAAACTACAATGATGGACATGGGACCACCAGTCATGTATTTTTGACATATGAACACTCAGTGTGGCACAAAAATAACTACCAAAATAACTGCATAATATGTACTTTGCAACAATGTGGTCATCAGAAGATAAAAAATGAACACACAAGGCTTCTACTGCATTTATTAGATTGAGATCGCTCACTCACTTTCTGTAACCGCTCCTGGGTACCTGGAGCCCTTCCTGGGGTCTACAGACGTGAGACACGGATACACGCTATGCGGGGTGTCAGTATTGAATCCCCAATTTACCTGACCCACATGTCTGACTGGGAGAAACCTGAGAGCCTGGAGGAAACCCACACCATCAGGAGCAGAACATGCAGACTCCCTAGTGGGAGGTATACTTACCTCTGGACCAAGAGGTCATGGGTTCGAATGCTACCTACCTTCCTGAGCAAGACCCTTAACCCTACGTTGCTCCAGAGAGACTGCACCCTGTAGTTAGAGAGTGGAAAATGCTTTGGATAAAAGCGCCTGCTAAATAATGTTAATGTGCACACACACAGCCAGGACCCCGACTCGAACCCCTAATCCTGGACATGTGAGGCAACAGCGCTACCTACTGCGCCACAAGAATGGGCTTAAGGAATTAAATCAGTGAGACATTCTTCTGCTGCCATAATTTCTGCTAACCACCAGAGGTCACTGTTTTCAGTTCAAAACTTCAGCTTTGTGTGTGTGTGTGTGTGTGTGTGTGTGTGTGTGTGTGTGTGTGTGTGTGTGTGTGTGTGTGTGTGTGTGTGTGTTTCCCCTTTCCTTTCAATACCCAACCCTTCAAATCTTTTTCAATTAATCCACTGATACAGCGTGACTAGTATAAATCAGGGTAATTTTCTGTTATACTTTGATGATCATTAGATTATACCTCAAATCCACACAGGTTTAATCTGCTCTCAGCTTCAACCCTCATCCCTCAGATCAAGTCATTACATTAATGGGCCATACCGGTTATTGTTCAAATAAGAAAGCATTGTTTAGATAAAGACCTGTACACAATAGTGAAATGATACACGGCTGTAAATGCAATAAATCCATCAAAACATTGGTGTTATTTAAGGACTGTGTTCACAAAGGACTAGATGTGTAATTATGCATTGCCTGGTAAAGCTGCACTAAAACTAGTAAAACTAGTATTTGTTCTCTAGCAATTATATAGTACCTCATTATCTTCACGTAGCATACACAAACCTTTGTGTCTACACTCATTTCATCAGCTGCACTTGCAATATGAGTGCACTTTGTATTTTATAGACTAGTCCATCTGTTTTACTGCATCTTTTGTTACTCTCCTTTGCCATATTCATCAACCATCAGGACCCCCTTTGGACCACCAGTGAACAGTAGTGACACTGACATGGTGTGGGCATACTAATGTGTGTGTATTGTATATTCTACGCATAGCTGGTGGCTTGGTGGTCATGGGTTTGAATCCTAGGACTGCCAATGGCACCACCAATGTACCCTTGAGTAAGGTATTGTCCCCACACACTGCTCCTGGGCATCAGTATCGGAAGCCCACAGCTTCACTCGGATGAATGGGTTAAATGAACAGGAAGAGCTGACATTAGAAATGTTTAGGGTCAAAAGTCGTGTTAGTGTAAGGAGGTGTTTTAAAAATGCAAAAAAAACCCTATTATTTTCTCTTCTGAACTGTCTAATGCTGATCATGTTGATTATGGAAGCTGCTTTAGCAGTTAGTATTTAACAAACTGAAAGCGATGTAATGCTCAGGCTTCTGTTGCTGATGTTGATAACAGTTTTGTATAAAAGTAATAGTAATGAGTTAATAATAAATCTTTAACACTACTGAGATACCATACTATGCACACAAATGGGTTTGGTTTGTTTAGATGTAATTATATTTTACAGTTATATTACATTTGTTTAGTTACTGCACCTTCCAAAAACAGGCAACTGCTCTTTATATTGTATTCATTTTTGAATGGACATAATATAAACTGAACTGAACTGGTCCAAAATCAATTCCTGTATGTTACCATTTCAGAGAAGGATTTGTTCAGACAACGACATGATATGTCAAAAACACATACAACCCCTGGCAAAAAGTATGGAATCACCCCTCTCAGAAGATGTTCATTCAAATGTTTAATTGTGTAGAAAAAAAAACAAGCACATACATGCCACAAAACTATTTTCACTCAACAAGGGTTTGTATTATACCCCTAACGCACTCATTAAATTAGCAGGTTATGTCCTTTATGAGTTTCAAACACCAATAAATTCCACTAAATTGGACATTGTGCAACTTAAGTGGAACACTAATATAACACCGGAGATAAAGACACGTCCTCTCTCATTATCTGCGTCATTCCTTTGGCACAAAAGAGAACTTTCAATTGAACCTGGTTTGACAAATTGTCCTGGTATCTGGTTTTCCTGAAGTATTAAATAAAAATAGCATTACATTATATTAATTTGGCAGACACTTGTATCCAAAGTGACTTACAATATGAAGACACATTCAAGGTTCAGGACAGTGAGAACCACAAGAGAGTACCACGTAGGACTAGTGCAAGGAGAGGAGGTGCACTCTGAACAGTCTTCAGGAGGTTTTTGAAGCAAGAGAGGGATTAGCAACATACAAATTACGGGCCTGAAGTATCACACACCTCATACGATATTACTTTATTAATTGTAAGTGTACAAATCATTAGTCAGAGGTTCTCATTACCTTAGACACTATCTCTGCTCTACTCGTTTTCTTGCTGAAGGAGTGTGGACTCATGCGGTAAGGCACCGTCCTACTAGCCAACGGCATAATCTGTCCAGGAGCCTAAACTATCAAATTATCTTTAATATGTGCACCAAAATCCATTTTACAAAAGTCACTACCTGGAATACACGAAAACTGAGAATGCCCTGGAGAAAACTTTATCTGGGTTAGACTGACCTCTGCTGGATGCTTTAGCCAAAGCCAGACGTGTTTCTTGATTTCCAAAAGTGTATTTTTCGGTGTATGAATGTAATGGACAGCTGAACACTACAACAAAAGTGTCCTCTTTGAGTGTTGCGCTACAAATGACAGCCAAAAGGAAAAGAATTTCTTTCTTCCAGTGATTTCAATATGGTACCTGTATTGCTTAAAGGGACGTTACGAATTTTAAATTCTAGTCTTAGACTGGAGTTTAATGCAGTTGAATGCAGAAGTTACATTTGTATGCACAATGCAAATAGGCTAAGTTGATTAAAAGTGATAATAAACATCCTCCACAGACAACACACATCTACACATTTTAATTACTGTTTATTTGCGGAATTAAATATATTTAGGGAAAAAAAGACAACATAAAATGTGGTCTGTGTAAAAGCTTTAACAATTAAAACTAAATAATAATTACAGGTTAATATTTGTAAAAATATTATATTTCAGTGTGTTCTCTGTAAAGGGTATATTCATTTATTTTTACTTAGTAAATCAACAAAACTTCATTGGAGGCTGTTGCATATAACTTTTTTATGTGTCATGTTATGCAATATTTGAGATGTTTATTTATCTATACTCGCACCAACACGCCATTAGGAATCCCTATGGTGGGAGCCACTGATCCACATTCAAGTTTGCAAGTTTAACTCATTGGTGTAAATATAACCTTTTACCATTTTACCTTAGTGAACAAAATCATAAAGAAAGGAGCAATTCTATCGTTGCTCAGTACAAACAGATTTGTAGCTTTTCAGAGAGAAATAAATCTGTAATGATTATCTGAACACAAGATAATCTCACAAAAATAAAGCCCAAAACAGTAGTGTTTCAAACGTATTTCTCCCACCTTCAAGGTACATCATCTAAAGGTGGGGCTGTCTAGTCTTTAAATCTTGAAATCTCACTCTAGAGAATACTGCGACGCACCAAATGTAGCATGTGGCTTCATTTTAGAATGTCCCATCTAGCAGCTCAGTATGCTTGACTATTAAAGTATCTACCATGCTCTACCCACAGAGGGCAGAATCACAGTGAACACACTGAACACAGTCCTTTGCTATCCAGAAATACTTGTGGGGGCATTATAATCATGAACGTGTATTCTTTCTTCGTATGCACACACACACACACATCATATAAGTAGATTTTGATGTTAAATATTACAGTCGACTGGGTATATATATATATATATATATAAACAGATATTTTTCATATATATATATATGTATATCTCGACAGTTGACAGTCAAAATCGACAGTCAAAATCTATTGCTTTTAATATCATGTGTGTGTATGTGAAAGTGAGGATGCATAAAATAAATACATACATAATGCTTTCCTGGATGTGAGGGAAAAAATAAATAAATAAATTTAAAAAAAGTAAAATAAATAAATGGGTCATTCCAAGGAAATAATCTGTCATAAAATCACTATAATACCAGATACATACATAATTTGAAAACATAAAATTAGTATGTCTTCTATCATCAATACTACCTCAAAATTAAGTAAATTAAATATTACTGTCCATGGTTAAATTTGCATTTATGTTGATAAGGCAGGGATTTTGGCCTGTCCCTCACTTTGAAAGTTATTTTTCAGCAGGACTTTTTAATAGTAAATTGTTGGAAAAATGATAAGATTTTCACATTTGTATGTTGTCCTAAAAGTAATCTCATTGTTAAGCAATAATTTTAGCATGAACGTTTACGGCATTTAGCTGACGTTTACGGCATTTAGCTGACGCTCTTATCCAGAGCGACGTACATCAGTGCTTAAGTCATCTACATGTGTATCTTA
>JBBJLS010069928.1:0-12444 GCA_037577275.1 Bryconaethiops microstoma
TATGTATATATCTTTATTACTTACCTCAAATACAGACTCCTTTGCAAGGAGTAACATTTGACACATATAATATATTGGATACCAAAGATCCTGTTAAGGGTGTTTAGCCATGTTAACCATGTATGACTGATCAGCATTGTCCCCTTCTTTAAAGTCCACTTTCACAAGTCATTTACAAGACATGGATTGATTTATAAATTTTACACTCTGTTTGCTCGCACTTTAATAAAATGTACAAAGTTACAAATTTTTAAAGTTGTCACCCGACGATCTCTTTGCAAGATCACATCTGGCCTTGAAACACTAATATGCCACTAACATGCCACTGCCATGTTTGTTAGCGGTTATCCTAGGATTGTTTGGTTGATAAATTGTTCATATGCAGCTATAGTCAGTAACTCTGAAATCAAAGTGAACCCGATAAAACAGCCAATAAAAATAGATACAAAGTATTTGTAACAAATAAACTGGTAATGCAGTGCATCCATCGAGGCCTATCCCAGCAAAGGATGCCCATGAGGGCTGGGCCACATTGCTGCTGACTTGTTTCATACTTTCCATTAGGAAAGCAAGACATATTCCCTGGATAAAAGCTCAGTTTCTCATCTCCAGCTGTGGGCCAAACATGGCATGCATCTGGAAATTCAAGTTACTGTAGTTTGTTGTTAACTTTTTTGCACTGACCCCCCGGGAGCATTAGAAATTTTGGCCTTTATTCCCTCTCTACACCCACTTTATTTTCTCTCGCTCCTGTGCAGCGGGGTCCATCCCTTTGAGAATGCCATGCTGTGATATTAATTGCTTGTTTTAACAGTGACTCAGATCCCAGGAAAAAAAAAAAGTTTTATTTTCTTCATACTCTATTATCTAAAAGAACTCAAACATGGCTTTCCTATCAAAGCAGAAATCTCCAACAACACTGGGCTGTTTAGAGGCGTTGAATGAAACCTCTTGGGGGTTTATCTAATACGGAACAAATATTTTCATTTTCATTTCATTATCGGAGCCGCTTATCCTAACCAGGGTCACAGGGGGTGTCAGAGATTAGGCACAGACTAAAGCAGAGATTGTCTTTAAAACGTTACTTTACATAGTACAGAGGCAGCTAAATAGAGAATGTGATTTAAAAAAAAGAGAATTCATCAATTTACTGGTCGATACTAGTTTGATATTTTTACTTTTGAAACTGTTATACATTAAAATGCGCAATTTTTATTGAAGTACATCTTAAAGTAGGCTGTCACACCCAGACTGCTCAAACACTCCATTACCCAAAGGTAGAAATACACATGAATGTGCTATTTCATATAAAATTTTCTACAGGATTGGTTTCGATTTGTTCATTTTCCCCCTCCGATATCTGATCCAGCATTTCCCACAGACTTCGGTCTGATACTTCTAACTGAGATTGGAGTGGTGCCATCTCTACTTGACATGCTTAATGAAAAGGACATTTTCAGTGTTGAGAACAGAAGGACTGTTTGTTACAGTTAGGCTTTAGTTTGCCTGAATAAGTGTGTATGCAGTACAGAGTAAGGCAATTAACAATAATATAGTTTCTTCCACCTGTGTTTCTATGTTCTCTATAAAGCACATCCAGATAAAGTGTTTCACATATTTAAATTCACAGTCATTTCCAGCTAATATGTTTCATGGGACGAAATGTTTTCTTGAAGTCACCTCTATAGCTGGGGCGTGGGGGTAAAGAAAGTCATAAAATAGATACATGTTCAAAAATGACCTTATAGGCAATAGTTAAGAAGCTGAAGTGAACCTGCCTGAAGACATGGTGAGAAGGATGGTTAGAGAGAGAACCGTTTCTCCTCTAGGGTCACTAATTCTCCATCTAATATGATTAGATGCCGCCTCCAGGCCCACAAACCAATTAGAAAGTCTGGCAGGAGAAGGTTTTTCTTTCATCTAACAATATACCTAACTGCTTGGACTTTAGTAGACACTAGTGGAACTCTGACTGTAACTGGGTTATAAGATATAATAAGACAAAAACAGAGATTTTTGGAAACAAAAATCCAAAAAGTTGTGTTTGGTTTATAAAGTTTGAGAACAGTTGGATCTTTCACCTGTTGGGCTGCTTTTTCACCACAGCCCTTGGGAACATTGTAAGGATACATAGGAAACTCTGTGAAGTGGCAATAGATTTTCATTGAAAATGTAAGATTTAAATAAACGTGTAAAACCACAGGTACAATATAGTTTAATCAAGCTACGGACATGGCCTTTTTAAACTTCTGACCTGAACCCCCATCAAAAAAAACCTTGGGAATATCTTGAAGAAGACTAAAAGAGGAGACCTAAGACCCCAAAAGATCTGAGCTAGGTCTGTAATCTCAAATTTCATTTTAGGAGAAGATTCATTGCTGCTATGTTATAAAACGAGGTTGTACAAAGTCCTAAATAAAGGTGGGGTGGGATAATTGTGATACATGCGATTGTGCTAAAATTGTATATTTTGATAATGTATTTTAGGTATTATTTTTTCTCATATTTTCAGTGTGAGATGGGGTCATGGATTAAGACAATTTTTTAATCATGTCCATTGATGAAAGGAACGTGTGCTCAACATTTCAGCTTGATAGACCATCGTCAAGGATTCCTGTACTCTACAGCAAATTCGCCACCAGCAGGGACTCTTGCTCACCTGTCCTCCAGTCTGACCACTATGGGTCATCTTTATGTGCTGCCCACCCAGGGACCATGTACTGATTGTTTAAAGTTCAGAATTATGTGTGCGAATGGAGGTGCGAGTCACTTTGGGAATTAATAAAGAGAGAGAGTGAAACCTGCAAGCATTGTGATGTTACTTGCAGAAAATACACCACTGTAGCTTCTGTGTACAATAACAGTTTTTACGTTAAGAATTAAGGACAGTAAATTATGTTAATTTGATCATTTAAGCGAGCCAGCTGTTTTTGCTTGACGACAGCTTTTTCTCTGCAATTTTTGTTCTCTTTGTCTTTCGTGGCCACACACATTTCTCCCTCACCCATTGATGGGTTTTGCACATTACAAAATAAGCTTGTTGCGCTGTCAAGAAGCTGCAATACATGTATTTTATTGAATGAAAAACATTTGTAAGTGTCTTTCTGGTTTTTTAAATTATCCGTTTTGTTTCTCCTCTGTTTTTTCACCTACTTTTTGCTCGTACTTGACATTACAAAGACTTCGTTCACAGGTGAACTAAGCCCTGCCCTGTGGCTCAGTGGAGTTCTCGTCCTAAATGTCGTAAGTTAAAACCCTACTAACCATTAAAAGTTTTGGACTCCTTTAGGCTCCCTCTGGGCAATCACACTTCGCATTTTCTCATGGAAATGCATTCAAGTTGATTCTATGACTGGCAATCATAGATTTGACCTGTCATCACTAGTTGAGTCTGTGTACGTCTGCCTCTCATATATTATTAATCTCCATAATAACATTCTTTTATCTATAATGACATCTATGGTTCTTAATTTTCATTTTTCGTCTCTTAATAACTGAATTGTGGCGCCGCTTCTCCTCTGAGTCTGATTGAGAAAAAGGCACTGTTGCAACTTTTTGATTGGATGATCAGGGATCATTTAAAGCTCTTCATGTTCCCATAGACTTGTATGGTGGAGCATTCACACACTCTGAGAGCTGGAAGCAGCAGGACAGCTCAAATTATGGTTTTGCATGTGAATATCGGCTCATAAACAGCTTTTAAGACACTAAAGCACAGAGCACTTTATGAAATGAAAGACATGTGTCACTGTTGTTGTGGTTTATATATTTATATATTCAGCACATAAACGCTTGTTTTTGCTTTGTTCGTGAGTCAGCAAGATGCTAGCCAGCTCAGTCAGCCAATTAGAAGCCATGTCATGACTTTACTGAGTGTAAAATATGTTCATATTTAGCTCTAAGAACACCACAGTGTGTTAGTTTAAAAGCTGAAGTGAGTCAACCTTTTTTCTCAAACTGATTTTCTTCTCTGACCTCTTTGAATCTCCATTTCTAATCTTTACATTCTCTTTAAGGGTAATGTATTAAGCTGAGTGTTTTCAAAGTGTTTTGGGAGCATATTTGGGGGCATATTTAGGGTTTACACTATAAAAATAGGCATTTTTAGGCATTTTTTTCTCTATTTGCGGGTGCTTTTGGAATGTAACCTCCGAATGTCGGCGGTTTGCTGTATATATATATTTATACACAGCTCAAAAAAAAGAGATCACTGCAATTTATTTTTAAATCAGCATCTGAGTGTGAAACCATTCCATGCCAGTGTCTGTTAAATTCCTACACGAGCACCTCATTCTGCTTTATGAGGGACTGATTACTGATCACCTGAATCACATCTTATTTAAAAGTGCAATTTTAGTACAAAGGATATTTTCAGTTGTCGTAAGGTGATAATTAGTTGAATTACTTGAATAATAAGCATAGAGTTAAAGTGGTTAAACAGCTGCAGAAGTTTTAATTAGATGCCAATTTTCTCCATTTAAATCACTGTTTATAACATATGTTACTGAACAATATCTATGGAAGTCAAACCTATGAGAAACACACAGTGATGCAGGTGAAGAGGTGAACATTACCTCACACTCTGGCATGCCGATGAAGTGGCAAGCCTGGAAAGCGGCCACAGCCTGAGGAAGCGCTGCTGGATCGGCCAAACCTTAAAAAGCCAAGCACGTTAATTCACACCTGCCGTATTCAAGCAGTTTGTTTCTGTGCATACTTAGAGTCGCTTACAGTGGTGGTGAATGGGACCAGACTTCTTTATGCTTTTAAAAGCTCCTTCACAGACAGTTATTGAATGAAATGGTTACAAGTATGTTCCCTGATGAGTGAGACACTGTGTTACTGTATATATTGCTATCCCTGGTACCCCTCACCATCACTGTACAGAAATCCGGGTCGGTACGTTTCTCTACTGCAACACATTTCACATCAAACCACTCATTTTTTTACATCTCCACAATTAAGTTTAAGATTTTAACTTATTACTGACTCACCCACATCCTCACTAGCGAACCGAACCAGCCTGCGGGCCACATACAGCGGGTCCTCACCTCCTTCCAACATCCGGGCCAGCCAGTAGAGGGCAGCGTTCTCATCAGAGCCCCTCATCGACTTGTGCAGGGCCGAGATACAGTTATAGTGCTCCTCTCCTACAAGTGAGACGCAGATGTTGGCAATCAGTGATGCACTTATACAACTTGGAAAGAAAACAGTTTTAAAGAGGAAACCAAATATTTCACGTCATCAGAGTTGCCACTGATGAGTTATAGATGTAAATCTGCCAGATTGTTGCTTCACTTATAACACTCTAATTAGGCTTTCATATTTTACCTTTAACTTGTGTTCCTTGTTTAAGTTGTTTTACTCATATTTTGGATTTGCTCAAGGGTACCTCAGTGATGACACGAGCAGTCCTGGGATTTGAACCCAAAACATTTGAGTGCAGAGACAACTGGTAGCAACTGGGCAGCTGGTGGCCTAGTTCGCACTGCGATCAGGAAGACGTGGGTTCGATTCCCAAGACGTCTAAGCACCTCTGAGGTACCCTTGAGCAAAGTACCGTCCCCAAAGTGTTCCTGGCTGCCCGCTGATTCAGTTGGTGAATGGGTTAAATGCAGAGGAAGAATTTCATGCTGTTCATGCTGTGGTGTGGTCACGTATGACAGAATGGTCACTTTTAACACTTCAACCACTAGGCCAAGCTCTACATTAGATGGACAATCACTCTTTAATTACTCTTTGTGACAAGTAACAAAAGTGCATTAAAAAAACAAACAAACGCCAGAGTCCAAATTCAAAGATTAACTGACAAACAATAAAATTCCTTGGGCGATTAACAGTTCATACAGTGTCCTACATATTGGGATCATTTTAGAAAGTTTATTATGTGTAAACTGCTTTTATTTGTTACTGTTCCTGTTTTTTTCCCCCCACAAGGCCTGCCGCATCTTGATTTTTGGTTGAAAGCAATAATTTTTGTGAAGAGGCAATCTGGACTGAAACACTTCCTTGTGCCCATATAAGGCTGAACAGGCATGACATCATGAACCAGTGAAATTAAATCAATTGTTTGTGTACCACAGCATCCTGTTTTATTAAAAAAATGGAAAATTATGAAATGATGAAACACTATGGACAATTTAATTGCTATTTTTCATATTGCTTTTACTACTCTATTTTGGAGGCGAAGACTTTGGTGCATCCCTACTTACTGGTCACTTTGATGCAGAGCTCAACATTTTTAAAAAGTTGAAAAAGTTAGCCTGTGATTACTGTTATTGTCTTATTGATGTTGCTGTAAAGTCAAACTGATGACCTCAGATACTCCGCCTAATCTCTGTGAAGCACCGGATCCTCCTGTTGATGTTGCTATTTCTGAAAGCCTGGCTGGTGACTAAACTCTAACAGTTTTTGCATTAAGAGCTGTTCGGTTCCAGCTGGCGGACACTTGTCATGGACTCAGGCCGAGCGGCCCTGATGGCCTTAGACAGGGGTGTCTTTACCAAAACGAAGTCTGGGTCAAAAACAGCTTCCCATCTGATAACGACCACAGCAGAACCACTGATTAAAAATGGAGAAATATGAATTAGTAAAGCGATTTCAGTGAAGTGAAGTGACCATTTTGTCATACGTGAACACATCACAACACAAAATTCTTCCTCTGCATTTAACCCATTCACCAAGTGAAGCAGCGGGCAGCCAGGAACACAGCAATCGGAGAGCATTGTGTGGGGACGGTATCTTGCTCAAGAGCACCTCAGTGGTATTGCTAGCAGTCCTGGGATTCAAACCCACAACCTTCTGATCACAGGGCCAACTCCCTAACCACTAGGCCACCCAGCTGCCCCATTTCTAAAGCCTCACATTCTGTGTTCAAAAACAGAGTTGCCATTTGAGTCAGCACTTCTGGCTTTGCCATGAAAACAAAACCTTTAGTACAAATTTTAGTACACAAAGTAACACAAAAGTGCAGTATCTACCGCTACAAGCCCAGTGCCAGAGAATGGCTGGTAACTGGCAGAGTGGCTTTATATGGAGCGAAAGGAGAGATGCATGCACAGGAGCACTGTGTTCTTAAGGCTTAATCCAAACCCAAAGTTACAGGAGACCTTGGAACAGAAGTGCTGTACACTGGGATTTACAACATTTCATAAGAGGCATAAATAGACACGAATGCATCACATAAATGTTGTTCTATTCTAAATTAACCTTAAAAATACTTTAAAAATTAGTGTTCTCACTCACAGGGTTACAACAAACCTGCACCACCACAAAGAGCTTTTCACAGAGTTAAACATTAATTTAATCATGTTTAAGGCCTTTGTAGGATCTAAAAAGATCCTTTTTGTGTATTTTATATGATGAAAAAGCCTGTGATGGAATGCTGTTTGTTTTCTTTCCTTAAGTAATGTTCAAATAATTGCAGGAAATGCAGGTTACAGACCTCAAGGCAGCAAACTGCCGAGGCCAGCTGTCTTAGGAGCATTTAAAGGAATAAAAAATAGTGGGAGGAAAGAACTGAGAATGAGAACGATTGTTATAACATTATAAATCCTATGAAATTCACCAATTAAAGACTTTTCAGTTAAACTTTTAGGGACATTTTTAAACATTTTAAAGGAACACTCCAGTGTTTTGAAATCTAACCTTGGTGACCACAGATAGTATTTTCAATTTGTATCCCAGTATCAAAATTTTTAACTAGAAAAACACTTATATACCACTGGGCAGTTGCTGAATTCCACCTGAAATATGTGACATACATCTATAGGACAATAAGATCTTATAAAATCAAAGCTGTTTCGTATGAAATTGTATTCAATTTTCAAACACTGAAGAGACATAAAATAGTAATTCCATTTACTTTCATTTTCTCTGATGATGCAGGTATCCAAGGTGACGAGGTGGAGTCTGTGAAAACTCCACCTCTGAAACAGTTTAACAGTGTAATTTGCAAACTGCTATGACTACAGAATTAAATGTGTTTCTACAACTAATGGACTTCTGAAATTGCCCAATGAGTGTATTGAGTTCAATGGTTCTCTGTTCTTTTCTAACGTACTTAAAAAGTATCAGAAATACTTGTGGTAATTGATCTTACGCTACAGATGCGGCTGAATAGAGTCGAGACTGAAAAACACAGGAGTATTCCTCTAAAGAATGATCCTACAGAGAGAGAAAACATGTTTCTGTTACTTAACATATGTCTAGTGCACATATTCCACTACTCTCTTACCTTCCTCATTGTCATATTTTTGTTTATGAATACTGTGAATATACCATATTTTTAAATAGAAATTAAAAAGACATTTTGTATGTAACTTTAAAGTGAAAAAATGTGCACTAAAAGTATATTAAAGAATAAAAACATGAGTATCTGAATTCTGGCTTCCCCTCGTGGTAAAGCAATAAGAGCTGTAGTTCTCTAAAATGATCAGGAATCGAAGACGAAGTACACTTTGTACTTGCCTGCTTTGTCATAGAGGATGTGTGATCTCTGCAGGCCCTCTTTGACGTGCTCCTCCTGGACCAGGATGTGTTGAGGAGTGTGTGTGTTTGTTTGGCGGGCCTTGGCCACACACGCCTGCACGGCCAGCTGCAACCCGTTGAGTCCTGCGCGAGCATCTCCGTCACACAGGTGGGCGATGGTGTCTAAGGCTTTTTGTTCGATATACACCTGAGGCCTGCAGACAGAAAAACAGTAAAAATCTCACATCGGTGAAGACACACCTTTCCCTAAATCATCTTAGTGAGAGAGAGAGAGATCTTAAATAATACTCTGTCTCATCTTGGAAGGCTCTTTGCTCCCCTGATCAGTAACAGATGATGTGACCATTATATAGACCATTACCATACACAAAGATCATTCAATGTGCTTTACAAGTATAGAATATAAATCAGTAGGGAGTAAACAATAAAAGAACAAAATAAACAAACAAACAAACAAACAAATAAATAAATGAATGCATAGAAAGTCAATTAAAAAATATTAAAAGTGACTTGAAAATGCAGATATTTTTGACTGGCTTAAAAATTATCCCAACTTGGCCACATGGAAGCTTTGTATTGGTTCTTGAAGCTCTCGCAGTAAAATGCAATGAAATCCATGTTTCGTTAAAAGTACTCGAGCTACGGGATTGCAAACAAGGTTAAATGCGCTCGAGTCACGGGATTCTGAATTGACGCAAAATATCCTTGAGCCACAGGTTTACAACTGAGATGCGATACAAACGGTAGCTCAGAAACCTAACCATAAAATGGGTGAACCGTCACCTAATAAAACAGTTTATACACAAACCTCCTCCATTTTCTTTATGATAAATATTACAATTCTTGCAACTGTGCATTAATTCTTTCTTGAATTCCAAATAGAAGTGATGGGACACTAAAGATAATTACTAGCAGACAAGACTAGGCATATCTCCAGTTTGTCTCTCAATATTGCAGCACAATCAGATTTTTAAATCAAACTGTTTTTAAATCAAATTTACACAGTGACTTTTAAATTTGCCCCACGAGTCTCACAGCTGGTGGCCTGGTGGTCAAGGAGTTGCTCCTGCAATCGGAAGGTTGTGGGTTCAAATCCCAGGACTGCCTGTGGCACCACTGAGGTACCCTTGATCAAAATACCATCCCCACACACTGCCGGATCATCAGCTGCCCATTGCTTCACTCAAGTGTTAAACGCTGAGGACAAATTTCACACTGTGTGCTGTGTTCACGCGTGACAAATGGCCACTTTACACTTTCACGTTACACATTAGTGACCCAAAAATTCAGTTCTTAAGCTCTAATTCTGCTAACAGCCCTACGGTCATAAACTGTAATGTGGTGGCTCTGACCTGGACACGCTTCAATTTCGCTAAGGCAGCAGTGAAAACCCCTCCCACATTCACACGCTGTGTTCAGGGTGGCTGGCCCTTCATCACCTGCTTACCCCCTGCCTCTGCCAGGCCCTGGCTCTGGGGCGGGGGCCAGTTCCCGATGCACTATTCGTGTCAGATCGCAGATAAACAGCGTCCTTTTCACTCATATTACCCTCTAAACCAAGAAGGCGAACAAGGCAGAAAGAACACGTCAACTGAGACGAGTATAAACAGCACAGCATGTTTCCAGGACGGATTAAGACTGGAGTCACATATACATTAAGTGGTTGCACCCACTGCGTAAATGAGAAGCCTGCGTGACCTTTAACTAGAACCTTTATGTGATGTTCAGCAGAACTGTAAAGCTAAAACAGCAGCAGACTATAAATGCCATTCTTCTGTGACAGTCACTGGTCTACACAATCATACACAAAGGAACAAAAAGACTTTAGTTCGGATAAAGAATCAGGACCCTTATGTCTGTAGTACCATGTAGAGAAACACCTACAACAAAACAAAGAGTGACTGATATTAACAGGCTCATGTTCTACGTGTTCTTTTGTTAGTATGGTTTATGCATAAGCTAATTAATGCAGGAGACAGGACAGGCCCCCACCTGCCTGATTTCCTCCCCAGCCCTTTTTGAAAGCGTGGACTGAGTGACAGCTTTTATGTAATAACGTTCTCCAGAGACAAGTTCAAACAATTCCTAAAAACGCACCTGCTGTTCGGGCTGAGACACTGGAAACAGAAGATGTTTCTGACCACAGGTGAGTGCAGCGCGTGACCACTACCTCATATTATGAACACGAGGAATACTACTGAAAACACACAAGTGAAAAATGTATGGTCTAAATGCAAATTCCGCTAGTAAAATGTGGGGGGTTTTTTTTGCCCCTTCCTTCACTTAAAAACAAAAACTCTGAAAATGATCCGTAATCTGACTTGCTGTTCTTTATTGTGTCTTGTTCAAAAAGCAGCCAGTGCTAAAAGCTGGTATAAACTGAAGAAAAATAAAATCTCCAGTCACTCCTTTTGGATGTCTGGATCCTCTGGAACAGTGGTAGTGCTTGACTGTACAGTCTGCCAGCAGGACCAAGACTCCATATCACTTCAATGAGGATGGGTGATTATATTTTATGCAAATTAGGGATGAGTTATGATTTTTGATTATTCAAACAATCGATTAATTATAAAAAATAGTTTGTGACAATCATCTTGCCATAAAACATTTAAATTATTGGATTTTCCTTTATTGTTGATTTAAGTACTGTTACTACCCTCAGACGCACCAGAAGGGGGCAGTAATGCACCTAAAAGCTGTTTACCAGCTGCTAGGGTTAAGATGATAATAATAATAATAATAATAATAATAATACATTTAATTTATAGACGCCTTTCTAGCACCCAAGGACACCGTACAAAAATGATGAATGCGTTGTCACACAGGCTGGTGTATGTTGTGAAACGGCAGAATGACTCTTTCTCGGGTCTATTTGCTGAAAATGGCCATTGCTAAAGTTGTGTTCATGACCTTGACATCACAGCCACGATGAATTCCAAACAAGCTTTTTTGCAGCATATACGTGGTCCATATAGATAGAGGACCAAGTGACATGAAAGAAAAACTCATTTTTCCATGATATGGGTCCTTGAAGACTGGAGAGTCATTTGAACTGTATTGGGATTATTTAATTAAAGGCAGGTTTCCATTCCTGATCCGTCTCTTCCTTACTGGTATAAAGGTCTTTCACTTCTCTGACCCACAAACCAGTAAAGAAACACATGGAGGACGTTACTCCAATATCATGATTCGACCTGACAACGGTGAAGAAGATTTAGGTTAGCGGGCTGCGATCAGATGTCTCTGGCTTGTATGCACATGCAAGATAAGTGACATGTCCATCCTCGACCAAAAACAACTCTGGGTGCTCAGCGGATTTCTCCTGAAATGGAGCCCTGGGTTTGTGCTGAATTCCCTGGCAGCACTCGGGAGTATAGTGTTATTGTGGGGTCAGTTGGTCATGAGAAGTTCTTCAGAGAGTTTCAGGTGACTGCTGGCCAATGGATCTTAATACACAGGCAAGGAGGAGGTTCAGACTGGGCCCTAAGTGGGTCAGAAATAGTGTAATGCTCCAGACAGCAGCAGACTAATGGATAAACCATTACACTGATGAGTCCATAATAACAGCAGGCAGCAATGCCGTCCATCTGAAAAACTGTGATGGACACTGTGCAGGGCTTAGCCTGATCTCACAGCTCTCATCGTGCTTCTGACAAACCCCAGGAGCCGAATAGTCTGGAGAGCCGAATGATAACGTTCATTGACGTCTAATCTTGACATATAATGATCAGCAAAATCAGGATCATTATATGTCAAGATTAGACGTCAATCAGGATCGGAATCAGAATCGTGTTTATTGGTGTGTGAGCGAACACAACAGTATAAAACAACAACAATATGTAAAAATACGTGTGTGTACGTGTGCCTGCACCACACTCATATGTCTCTTACAGAGCATGCTTGCTGCTCCAATAGGCCAATAGACGCGATTCTGATTCTGAGCCTGATGAAATT
>JBBJLS010069929.1:0-12444 GCA_037577275.1 Bryconaethiops microstoma
ATTTAATGAGGAAAAGTATAAAAACACTGCTGTAATCGACGCTCTCCTCTCACAATGAGACCAGTTGGATGGTGAAAAACTACTAGAAGTTCCTCAAAGGTCATTATTGCCATTTTGTTTAAGAGAGAACAAGAGATTTGTTTTCTTTTAATTATTAAAGTTCTGTAAATGCTGCATCATTTCTCTTATTTTAATGTTTTGTCATTTCCTTTAAAACTTATGCTTTAAAGAACAATATTTTAATTTGGAAATTAGGAGAAATATTGTCCTGAACTGGTACATAATGTGTTAAAAGTAACATGGCAAGCTGGTTTAAGTTTAATTCTAAATTCTAGGGTAAAAAGGCTTTTCAGTAGTAAATCACCATTGACGTTTCAATTTAGTCCTACACTAGGCTTAACGTATGTCCAGTTTTAAACAACACACTATGGGCTTATTACACACACTTGGATTAAATATTGGTTTGGACTAAGATGCAACAGCAATGGTAAATCTTGATCGATTTTAAGCTTGAGCTTAATCCGTGTCTGTGAAACAGTCTCTTTGTAGCCATTTCAACCCTAAGGGGCCCTGAGAATTCCTCACTCTCATAACTACACAACATATATACATAGTTGTATTTCATAAGAGATGCAGAATAATACATGAACAACAAATATTCATTGTAATTACTGAATAATTCATAGTAGATACTGAACATCATGGTAGTGACTAATTCATAGTAGTTCATAGTTACTCAACAGTTTGACATAGTTCATTAATAATTCATAGACAAACTATTCATAGTAAATACTGAATAATTCATAATAGTTTCTAAATAGATGATAACTGAATGTTTCGGAGTAGATTTTGAATGATTTGCGATTACTGAATAATTCATGATTACTGAATAAGTTAGTGAGGCCAAATCAGTTAGCAAGGCCTAGTGTGTAGGAGTTTACTGAAACGTACTGGAAAACCCTACTGGCAGGCGAATGGGATTATTGTAGTAGGCACTGAACTACTTTGAGAAAGTCTCCATGATTTTTCTTTTCCCATGCTATAATGGGAAGAAGAACCTTTTCTATTCCAGCATGACTGTGTCTCAGTGCACAAAGCAGCTCTATGAAGACGTGCTGGAGGAGTTCAGTGTGGAAGAACTTGACTGGGCCGCACAGAGTCCTGACCTCAACCCCATCCAGCTCCTTTGGGATGAACTGGAATGGAGATTGTGAGCCAGACCTTCACGTCCAACATCCGTGCCTCATAATGAATGGGCGCAAATTCCCACAGAAACTCCAAAATCTTGTGGAAAGACTTCCAAGAAGAGTGGAAGCTGTAATTGCTTCACAGGGGACCAACTCCATATTAAACTCCATATTAAAGTCTATGGATTTGAATGCAATGTCGTTAAAGTCCCTGTTGGTGTGGACAGACGAGTCCCTTGTGTGTGTGTGTGTGTGTGTGCGTGTGTGTGCGTGTGTGCGCGCGTATGTGTATATATAGCCAGGTTGTGAGTGTGGCAGCTCCTGAACCTCTTCATTAGTGATTTCTCACTGCCGTTCACACTCAGCTGTTTTTCAGACCTGACCAGACTGAGCTGCTCTGTAGATGCTGGTCTTTCTCTCAGAGTCCGTCCATTGATCTCTCTCTGCTCTGCTGCTTGTTTATTTACCCTCAGCCCTTGTGTTAACGGGTCAGAGAGAGAAGACATCCACGCTGAAGGCATATCAGTCGAGGGGCTTCTAGACTGGACGGGCTCCTAATTAACAGAGGACGATGAGAAGGTGGTCTTTCTGGATCGTCCGTGCAATACAGCGCACGGACGATGGTCCTGGTTGTGGAATAGGACAGCTGAACGTGTGTGTGTGTGTATTTGTGTAGGGGGCTGAATGGGTCGTGAAGCCCACGTCTGCGTGGATCCCCGCCTACGTCACGCACGTTCTGCGTGGCGCCACACTGTCCACACACACACACACACACACACACACACACATACGCGCGCGCAAACACACATAGAGAGCGGCCTTGGTGAGGGCAGGAGCTCGAGAGAAAAGGGAGATACAACTGGAGGGCCTTTTCTATGGAAATGATACAAGCTGGGTGTGGACTGGGCTGTCTGGAGACACACACACACACACACACACACACATACATATACATATATATATACATACATTCAGATCCACGTTGCATCATTTACAGTCGGTGGGCGTCTGAAATGATTATGTAAAATATACTGCACTCTATTAAATATATATTACATAACGAATGTATTGTATTGAATAGAATAGGGCTATTAGAAATATGTGCAAAATGTTGGTTTTCTGGATAAAAAAACGCACTATTATGAAATTCAAGCCATTTTAAACTCTTAAATCAGAAAACTATATAATAAACCTCATTTTGTGTTTCTATTATAATATTCATGAAGCGCTCTCACCGCATGAATGGCTCGATAAGCCACGCCCCGGTAGTGGGCGGGACTTCTCCTGAGAGAGAGAGAGAGAGAGAGAGAGAGAGAGAGAGAGAGAGAGAGAGAGAGAGAGAGAGAGGGAGACTCTCTCCCTCCCTCCGCAGCGCGCTCGCGGGAGGCAGTGCGTGGGCCCGCGTGGCTGCAGTGTGTGTGAGAGAGAGATCCCCGTATAAAAAGCACGCGCCTCTCCTCTCCTTCCTCACTGTCCGCCGCGTCACAGCAGCAGTCAGCCTCTCTCTCTCCCACTCTTTCTCTATATCACTCTACCTCTCTCTCTCAGCCTTCGTGTTGTAGTCCCTCCTGTCTCTGAAACTCCTGTCCATGGTTCTGACCGAAGCCACAAACATGTCTCGAGCCGACGAGGTGCACCGTATAACGGAGAACGTGTACAAGGTGAGTGGGGCGCCGCCAGGACTCGGGACTCCTGTCCCAATATGGGACACAGCCACTCTAGCCTGATTTACTATGGACGGGGGTGGTTTAAGTGCAGTTGCTTCTGTGTGTAACTTTGTGTGAAGTTTTTCATGAGTTTTAACACTCATGTGGCACCCGTGGCATCAGAAGTTTATGTCTCGGTTTATGGCTTTAATGTCTGCATCCAAAATCACATACTGTATATACTGTAGTCTATTTTAAGGGTTTAAAAGTTGAGGCAGTTTGGTTGGATAGAATTACACATGTACACAACAGCAAGTGGCTGTGTCCTATAGCACACTTAGCATATATATATATATATATATATATATGTATGCATTATGTATCTCATAATGGTGGAGAAAGTGGTCAAAAGGGTAATTTTTTAAATTGAATTTCTGTTTTAAATTGGTTATAAACTACTGCTTACTTTTGCACAGTAGAAATTAGAAACAGGAGTGAAATTGGTGACCTGGAAGGGGGGGGGGGGGCGTTAGAATACGTGCTGCTGTGTATAGTTGCAATGTATATGTATACATGTACATTTTTTTTATAGAGACAAGAACTCCACTTTCACCATCTTCATAGTCACACTGTTGCTCGTGCCTTTCACTCTGTGTCTCTGTGCATTTGGTGATGCCCTCACCTTGAAGTTCACCCTCAAGTGAGTCTTACTAGTTATTGAACTGGAGAACCAGTTGGGCTTTTTGAAGTCTTTGGTTTCATGCATGGGCTGCTGAGGTGAAAGGAATGGATTTTGTGATTTGAATTCTGATCTAGTTTCAGCAAGTAGCTGAATAAAACCTTGGGCTTCACACTTAGGCACTGAGCCAGAGGGACTGCCGGAATGTAGCTTTACTGGTTGTTGTAAGGTGTGTATGTGTGATTTTGTGGAAGTTTGTGGGAACCATGTGTGTCTGAGATGACGGAAATATCAAGAGCTGTGATCCGATGGGGAAATTTGGTTCAATTTAAGGTTAGTGTTGGATAAGGTGAAGCACTTTAGGGTTCAGATAAAGGGAAGCCAGTGGAGATATCCCACAAAGACAGGAATTTGTGTGTGTGTTCACTATCCTTGTGTTTGCTTTGTATGTTGGCGTTCAGGTTTGAAAGTGTGGAGATGGTGAAACAGATGGGTGGTGTGTGTATGAATCCCACCAGTGTGAGTGACTAATGCGCTGCCCTAGGAGGTATAGTGGTAACTCCTCCTCCCTCCCACAGCTTATTTACTTTCTTTTGCTCAACTAGTCCCTCGGGTTCCTACACCTGAGGGCGGGTGTAGTGTGTGGAACTTTTAAACAAAGTGATTCACTAACATGCCTGTGCCTCTGAAACCTTTTGGCTATTGTGGCTGACCTAATGAGGCATGTTAGTACAATCCTGCAGACATCTGTTTAGGGGCTTAAGTATCGGGACTATTAAACCCAGCACACAGAGCTTCTTTCCTCTGTTAGGGATGGGCTAAGCCACGGTTCGCGTAATGGGGAGAGATGAGGTTCACCATAGAGTTGGAACTGGCAGTAGAGGTTCTTCTGAGACTGAATTCACCTGCTGTGCCACTTCGCAGTCTTATCAACAAATCTGGGATTCAGGAACAATGCTAGCTACCAGAATACATAACCATAAAAAGGATTTAAGGATCCACTTTACGGATTGATGAATTGGGGAATGGTCAGCGGTTGTGGTAGCTTGCAGGGGATCATTATTTCTGCAGTCTGGATGAATCTGGGATGCAAGGAGAATGCTAGCTACCAGAATGCATAGTGCCAACAGTTATCTGGTGGCCTGTTGGTTAGGTATTTGCCCCTGTGATGGGAAGGTCATAGGTTTGAATCCCAGGACTGCCAATGGCACCACTAAGGTACCTTTGAGCAAGGTACCGTCCCCCCACACACTGCTCCCCGGGCATCGCCAGCTGCCCACCAGTTCACACTGTGGTGTGCTCATGCATGACAAATGGGCACTTTACCCTAATATTTTCGAAATTTAAAATTTGGTGGAGGAGGAATAATGGGATGGTGCTGTTGGGTCCAGTGAAGGCTAATGTTAATTCTATAGCATGCAATGGCTTTTTTGATGATTATACGGATTCAGCTGTGAAGCAGCAGTTTGTGGAAGGCCCTCTTCTGACCCAGCATGATGGTGCCCCTGTGCACACTGTGAAGTCCATTAGGACATTTTTTGACATGTTTGGTGCACTGGAGCTTCAGAGGCTAGCAGAGAGCCCTCATCCCAGCTGAGCAGCTTAGAACCACCTTGAACACCTCTTTATGATTTTTATGTATTAGTTTATTTTAAACTGGTGGTTTTGTGGTTCGTATTCATGCTGTATCCACCAGTTCTTTAAATAGAGCACAACAGATGCAAGTGCGGAAATACAAAACACAGATTGGATGCTTGAGTGTGTGTGCACCTTTGCTTTGCATGGATGAAAGAAGTGGAATGATCTTTCACCCTGATGAAACCCTGACCAGTTTCAGGTTTCATCACCTAGAAGTTTACACTAGGAAGAAAAAGTCTAGACCAGCAAAAACACTAGCTCTCTGCTGAGAGGCGATATTTCATAAAACGGCGACTTTTCATGAGTTGGTTGAGGCCAAAACATGCAAGAGAAGCTAAAGTTTCGTAACTGAATGTTCTTGTTCCTCATGGACAGAGATTATGATTTTGGAAGATTTGATGAAAAGCTTTGGAGAGCTGTGCAGCGTGGCAATATCTCCTTAACACGAAACCAGGCTTAGAAGTTTTCTAAGCTGAGTATCTACTTTGCCAAGAACATTCAAACAGATGGGTTTTGTCTAGGCAAAATTGAGGACAATATTAAAGCTCCAACATAGCTGCTGCAGCTGAATGACAATGAAAATATGTAATTATAATTGTAATTTTATCCATTAATGTCATACATTGTCGCAAACCACATAAAAAGACTCTCTTTCATTATTAGTGAATAGCTTGAAGTAGTTTGAGGCAAGCAACGATTTAAGAACATTTGTTTGCATATCAGTCCAGTTGCTCTAGTCCAAAGTTCAGACACCAAAGATCCAACCCAGTCCATGCTGGACAAGGGAACACTTGAGTAAATTTGATTTTTGGCCAAACTATTTGTTCAAATATCTACAAACCTCGTCTGATCATACAGTGTAGAAAGACTAACTAACCTGGGCAGGTTGAGCTACTTTTTCTGTCAGATTGAATTAATCGGCTTCTCAAGGAGGAAACCATTGAGGAACTTCATCTGCGGACATTAAATAACTGTGAAAGGATTTAAGGATCCGCTTTACGGATTGATCCGTGGGGGAATGGTCAGCGGTTGTGGTAGCTTGCAGGGTATCATTATTTTGCCAGCCTGTGGAGATTTGTTGAGGAGGAGAGAAGGCAGGCTGAGTTAATGAGCACATTCTGGAGTAGCTGCTGCACTGACAAGGCAATGGGAGAGTCTGCTCTTTCTGGGTGTATGTATGTGTGTGTGCGTCTGGTGGGGGAGGCATTGTGGGGGACTGTTTTCCTTCTTGGTGCTGCCTGTCTCTCTGAGCCCCCGCACTGAGAAGGCAGTATAATTGCAGGATCCATGCAAAGCGGCAGATTTGACCCTCGGCTGGGAGGGGAGGGTGGGTGCGCTGTGAGAGACGGCGTGCCTGAAGGCACAGCGGGGAGGTAAACGACACCAGCTGACCTGAGAACAGACACAGAAGACTGCTTCTATTCACCTTAAACAGTCTGCCAGACGAAATTAGCTGGCGTAGCAGCTCCGTCTGTCTGACTTGCTTTTGAACCAGTGTCCTTAAAGGGACACTTTGTCAAAAAAAGCTAATTTTTATTTATTTATTTATTTTTTGATGCCATTCTTTTATTTCAGACAGAGTAACAGTCTAGAATACACGCATACACCCAAAAAAAGCTGATTTACACAACTTAAAAACACTTTATAATCATAGTCATAGCCAGCAATGTAAGAAACAACTACTAATGTTTGAATTGCGCCAACGTTTGGGCACCCCTGACCAAATTACCAATCAAATTATTGAAAAATGATTGAAAAAGTATCATAATCTCTTCAGAGAATTTGCATATGTTAGTGCACATTGGCTACATTTAACTTGAAAAATGTATAAACACATTTTATGTTTTATTTCTGTTCCAATATGTTAAATATAGCAAATAAAAACAAACAGTACACTAAAATTTGGTAAAGGTTCTTGCTAGACCTGTCCACTATTTGTCTGTTTTACATAATTCAAATGGAACTACATACCAAGGAAGCATGGTCACGTCAGGGATTGGTGGGAAATTTGATTGAGGATATACTGCTGGTGTAACTGACAGCAAGCTGGTCAGTTAAACATTGATGTAAATCATGTAATGTGGCTGGCTGGACATTTATTCTTTTGTAAGTAGGTGCTATTCTGCTGGAAAATGTTCAGGTCAATGAAGGGACGGCATTTCAATCCTTGCATTTAGTTTTCAGCCTCTTAAACAGGTACAAAACAAAAGATGCTACCATACGTCTACATGTTTAGTGGCTAGTTTTGTTTGCCGACATTACTCTTGAACTTTATTTCATTCAGATTCACAAACCATGATGGAAGACCTTGAAGGATACTCTGGTTGTGTCCCCGAAAATGGTCAGAATATGGACTGTATTTCTTGGCTGTATAAGAAGGATTGTTTGGTTTAGAACAGCCTTCAATGACGTAGAGGTCTAGATACGCTGCCCACTTGGACCACAGCTTATGTGGTCATTGGATCTGCTGGGGCTTTGCTATGTGTGGCACGTTTATCTTCTGGTTGGAAAGACTAATGAAAGATGTGTGTGTGTGTGTGTGTGTGTGTGTGTATGTGTATATATGTGAGAGAGAGAGAGAGAGAGAGAGAGAGAGAGAGAGAGAGAGACACAGAGACAGAGACAGAGACAGGTTGGCCTGGCAGCTGCTTAGTAATCTCACAGTTCCCTTGGAGAGCAAAGTCGCCTGTCTGCGCTCACCAGTGACTCAAATGGCATCTGCCAGTATGAGCGGGTATCGTCTCACAGGCCAAACGTGTGGGTGGGTGTGTGTATGTGTGTGTGTGGATCCACCTTATCTCCTGACCCAGTGTGTAGGTAGTGTCTCCCAGACTGTTTGTGTTTTGTGTGTGTGTGTGTGTGGGAAGTGTTTCAGGGATGACTTAAGTGAGGGTGTACACTACTGTTCAACGGTTTGGAATCGCATGTCATATTTGCACCAGAGATGCTCCAGTATAGGAATTGTGGGCTGATGCCGGTTTCCATTTATGCCAAAGCTGATAGTGATTCATTAGCATTTATATAATGCAGAAACTGGGGCTAAATCTACATAGAGCAGCATAATGGAGAAAGATTTGTTTGTAGAGGGTTACAATCACTTTAAAATGAGTAAAGTATAAATATTCTGGCACAGTAGGCTCAGCCTTGTCTAAATTTTTATTGTGTAGAATAAGTACCTCCTTAAATATCCGTTTGAAATATTAGTCAAATCTAAACATTTACCCTGTGAAAAATCTCAATATTTGCTGAAAGCATTTGTGTAAAGTGCATTTCATTAAGAAAATTGTGATTGCATTGCTTAATCCATTCCTTTGTATGGTTATAATTTAGCTGTTCCAGGTGCCAGGGTGTATCTGGGTGGTTTCTATCCTCTTACAGGTGACTGGAACGGTGTTACTAGGTGGTTTCTGTGGTTCGGGTACTTGCTAAATTGCTGCTAAGCAGTCATGGTGTACTTATCTGGTTGCTTCAGTTTTCCTTGGTGGTTGATGTGATATTCCAGGTGATTATTAGGAAACTGTTAAATAGCTTTTGTAGTATTTTAGTGAGGTTGCTGGCGTGGGGCTATTGTATTCCGAGCTATTGTTAGGGAGGTGCTAGTATATTGCTAAATGGTTGCTATGGTTTCTTAGGTGACTCCAGGTTTTTGCTAGGCTGAAAATATTTTTCCAAGGTGTTCCAGGTAGTTGCTAGGGTGTTGCTAAGTTTTTTCGCTATTGTATTCCCTTTGGCTACTTGGTGGTTGCTATGGTACTCCAGGTGACTGCTAGGAAATTGCTGCATTATTGCTGTGATTGTTCTTACTGTGTTATCTGCCTTTGATAATCACTTTTCAATTACAGCATTTCTTT
The DNA here is from genome assembly GCA_037577275.1 of Bryconaethiops microstoma. NCBI lineage: Eukaryota > Metazoa > Chordata > Actinopteri > Characiformes > Alestidae > Bryconaethiops > Bryconaethiops microstoma. The sequence goes on from JBBJLS010069929.1 coordinate 9,002, forward strand.
TACTTTATGGAACACGTTTATTATCTACATGCATCTACAACAAAACGGGTTTGAAGTCAGGGATTGAAACCTTTAGAAAAATAGTGTGTGTTTCTTCCCAAGCCAGCAGTCCTCTTTTCTCTCGCCCCCTCAGGTTGTGGATGAACCTTTTCTTCCCCTTTACTTCACAAAACACACCCACTTACTTTGCCACAGCCAAAACCATTCCCTAACACTCATTCATTTTCTCTGTTGTTCTGCTGCTCTGAAGGAGCTAATGCATCTCTTTAGTGATTTATTCCGTGATCATTTCCTGCCGCATGAACGGAGATTCTGTGCGTGTGATCGATGAGGCGGTGCCTTACTGCTCAGCGCCTGGCTCTTGGAGGCTGACCATGAATGGCTAATGAGCATTAGCGTGTGGCTAATGAGAATAATGGCAAAAGAGATGAGGTCAGACGTGACACACACACACACACACACACACACACACACACACACACACACACACATACGCACACTTTCACAAATATGCTCAGTCAAATGTTTCACATACAGTGAATACATTGTCCCTTAGTGTACCTTAGTGTCAGGTGGTTTTCACACCTTCTGTTTTGAACACAGCACCATCTTTGTGTGCGTGTGGGTGTGTATGTGTGTTCTGCCTGGTGTTCTGAGTGTGTGTTCTTTGCTAGTCACCTGCAAATCTAAACAGAATGGTATATAGAGCCTGTTTTAGGAGGTTTTTACACTGGTATTATGACATGGCAGGTTGTCAACAGTCTGTATGTCAGTGCCTTTGTCTCTCTGACACACTCAGAGATGCTGTGTGTTAGATGTGATACTACTTTCTAATCTCTACAGATGTTTTACACGTTTTATGTTTTTTTGGTGTGACTTTGTTGCATACAAAATGTTTTCTAATGGTTGGCAATTGCTTCTAATCAGTTGTCTTTTTAGGAAAACAGCTAGAAATAAATATTTTGTGCAGTGCTCTCTTGGGAATAGTGTGTAAGCCCAATCTTTTAACTCCCTTGTGGTTATGTCAGCATGCATCAACCCTCAAGACATTCTGATTCATATACAACCTTTGGGCCAAAAGAGATTAAATATAATGTTACCTATAGTTTGAAAAGGAAACCAGTAGAATAAAATCTACTCTTCACTGTAGAAATGGTTTTTCCATTGAAATGGTGGATGTTTTTTGAAAAAGTTTCCAGTTTGTCCAATGGTTTGTCCAGAAAGAAAAATTCGTGGACTCACAAGGCTGAGATTCAGAAATATATGAGTTCATTTGGAAAGTGTCTCTACTATTCTGAGTTGTTGTGTGTTGGATAGTGATGACACGTGTTTGATTTGACAAGAAGAAGGAGTAAAGCGCCCCTGAAAGTGGAACTTGGTGTTGGAGAAGAGTTCTAAATGAGGCCCCATGCGGCTTAAACCTACTTTACTCCAAAACCTGCTCCTAACAGATGGCACTGCCACAAATAAAGAATGAGTTCTCTCAGGTCTTTTTCTGGGGTTATACTATGTTTGTGCCCATTTTTTTTTAACTTTTGATTGCCTGAATTCCAATGAAGGATGAGTGGAACTTATATTGTTATTTGTTTATTATTAACAGTGCACATTTTTAACATAAAGTAAAACCAACTAAAGTTCAGCTGATTTAGACTTGTACAATAGTATGCAAATGTTGGAACATCCAAGTCAAAGTACATGAAAGTAAATTAGGATATTGTCTATAGTAAGAGGCTCCTCAAAGACACTCACTAATCTTGAATCAGGTGTATTTGAGTAAAAAAATCGTCAGACTGTGCCGAACAACAGACCTCCAGTCTCAGATTTGGGTATCCCTGTGCACTTAAATACAGTCAAATTCAACAAAACATGCAATTTGACCAGGGGTGCCAAACCTTTTGCACATGACTGTGTGTCTCTCGGTGTGAATTGTATTGATATATCACACAGGCTGCATCAAATGGCCTTTAATCCATGGCAAAGTAGCTGCAAGTAATTTCGTGACAGACTCAGTCGTGTGTTTGGGGAACAAGAAGGGCAGCAATTTCTTCATTCTTTTCATTTTTAAAATGATCTCTCTTCTGTTTTTGCTTTTGATGACTGAGTGCATAGCAGTATTCAAGTGCAATACTGTGACCAAGCTGAAAGGACAAATGCTCAGGCTTTAACATTCAGGTTTTAACATCAATGCTCAGGCTTTAAGATGACTTTTATATCAAATTATATCAAAATATATCAATTTTTATAGATTACAGTATGTCAGAGTTAACAAAACAGATTGACTCATGCAGTTTGAGGTATGCAGTTTATACAGTGTTAATAGGTGGGATATGAACTTCCATTACCTTCCATTACCACTGAACCATGGATCTTCAGTCCAAAGGAAACTTTTACCAAATTTTTTGCCAAATTGTCACTTGCTGAAGGTGGTTTGATTTACTGGCTATGTTGAATTGTGTTAAGAGAGCTGTTGTGTGTATGTGTGTATATATATGTGTGTGTGTGTGTGTGTGTGTGTGTGTGTGTGTGTGTGTGTGTGTGATCCGCACAGTCGGGGCTGTGCAGGTGAGACATGAGGCAGCTGTTCTGTATCAGGATGGAGAGGTGAGAGAAGAGGGAAAACGCAGAAACAGACAGGGACAGGGTGTATTTTGGCAAGCACACTGTCAGCTTATTCCTCTATGTTCTCACACTCACATAGTACTCTGACAGAAAATCACCCACATTTCCACAAAGACACGTAGTTATGCGGAGTCAAACTGACTTGTCTAATATAGAACTGTTTGTCAGTTAGTGTGACTCTACTCTACTAAATGTGGCCTAATTTCATTCTACAGTTTTGTTAAACTGCACTTGCTTTTTAATCATTACAAATAAAAATAAAGCAACATTATCATCTTAAAATAGAAGATATACTGCGTCTCTAACATCACACACACATTATAAACAGGTCAATAAGTGATTTGGTCTTGGCTTGGACTTAAACCCCTTCAGATTTCACCTTCAATTGGACTCAAACCTCTTTGGACTCAGTCTTGACTTGCAGTCAAATCACTTTGGACTTGGTCGTGATTTGGACTCGAACCTCTTTGGACTCGATCTTGACATGGACTCAAACCTCTTTGAATTTGGTTGTGGCTTGGACTTGAACCTCTTTAGATTTGATCCTGACTTGGACTTGACTAATCCTGGTCTTGGACTTGTTCTGGTATCACAAAGGTGGTCTTGACTACAGCTCTATCATGAAGGATAGTCTAAAGGCATTTGAGTTAATCATCTCATTCAACTCCAGATTGTTTTGTCCCAAAACAGATTCTCAGAACTCTTTTCATAAATTTGATCCAGGATTGAGGCCTTTGTCTCCACCCATAAGCTGTGTGTGTGTGTGTGTGTGTGTGTGTGTGTGTGTGTGTGTGTGTGTGTGTGTGTGTGTGTGTGTGTGTGTG
>JBBJLS010069930.1:0-12444 GCA_037577275.1 Bryconaethiops microstoma
ATATCATCATTCATGTTCCTTGTAACAGATGAAAGGAGAAGATTCCACTTTTATTATAATTCTATCACAGAAAATAAACTTCACTTGGAACATAGGGAAAAAAAATCTGCAGATTATTCTTCCACTTGGGTGTCATTGGTTGTACTTTTCCCCTAGTCTATGGATGAAGAGAAAGCCAGGGGCCAGGGGCCGGTCACGTGTTTGGTCATGGAGGGAGAAAGGGAGGGGGATGCGGGAAAAACATTAGAGGTCCTTGGACCAGTGAGAGGTCAGCTGGCCCAGCCTACGGGCTGGCAGCTCTTTCAACAGGCAATATCACAAACGGCTAAATATAGACACAAGAGATTGCCCTCTCAGGTCACAAAACATTGTGATGTCACACACCCAGGCCAGACTGGCACTCAGTCTCTCACTCTCTCTCTCTCGTTCTCTCTCTTTCCCTCTTTTTCCCTTCACTCTATTCTTTTTAAACTTGTGGTAGTTCTATTTTTAGACAGTATTCTCTTGATTCTTATTCAATGCTGATATATGGATTCAAGATTCAAGATTCTGATTGTAACCAAGGCGCATGTGCAGATTTCCATTTTACCAAACTTTATTCATACACAAAGATGGCACAAGAGGCCAGGGCAAATTAAAACACTCAAGATGGGTAGACAACGGACAAAAGAAGGTTAGTAGATGGTGGACCGACACTGGGCCCCACACAGCTGCTTCCCTGTTAGTGCCACCCCTGCTAGCCAGCGGTGCGGTAGGGGCTGCAGCTTCAGGAACAGGAGCATCTGGGGAGCCGACGTGGGCTGAGCCCTCAGAGCAGGCATGACAGCCGGCCTGGGAGGAGTCCTTGGGGCAGGTGTAGGAGCCAGCCCAGGTGCCGGCATGGGGATCCGTGTCCTCGGGGCTGCCGTTGAAGCCAGCCTGGACGCCAGCATGGGGACTAGAGGAGCACCAGGGACTTTAACCCTCAGTGCCGGCTTGGGAGCCGATGTGGGCACAGGAGCCCGCGACCTTCGGGCAGGTGTTTGCACTAGCACTCATGCGCTCTGGACAGGTGTGGAAGCCCGCGCCCTGTGTGCAGATGTGGGAGCTGACCTGGGGGCTAGCATGGGGCCTGGAGTAACATCAGGGAAACCGTCCCTCGGAGCCAAATAGGGAGCCCGTGTGCTCAGTGTGGGCGCAGGAGCCCGCATCCTCAGCGTTGGCTTGGAAGCTAGCTCAGGAGCTAGCATTGGAGCCGGTCTGGACGGAGACTATGGAGCTGGCCTTGGGAATGGTGAAGCCGCCTGTGTGCGTGGAGGCCTCAGAGCTGGCCTCCAGCTTTGGGAAGCTGCCAGCGTGAGAGGCAGCCATCTTCCGCGCTTTGTGAGTACATAAAAAGACAGTGAGCATGGATGGGTCTTGCCAAACCAGCACGGGAGTCACCTCATGAGGCGAGTTGGGTACGAGCATGAGTGGAAAAGCCCTGGAGGGGATCCTAAAAACACAGACTTAGACTTAAACACACTTAAACTTAGACGGCTGTGAACACTCACCTGACTGGTGTACACACACAAGGGCTCATTAAAGTCAAAGCAGGGCAAGGCGGCCTCTAGTGTCCGCTGACCAGAAGTGTGACAGATTCTTCGCAGTAAAATGTATCCTGAACCACTCCTTTATATGACTGTGCAACATTACAAAGTACGTACACATTTAAGATTGAAAAACAAATCTAAGTAAAGGTAAAACAATGTAAACAATTAACACAAGTTAAAGGTAAATGTGAAAGCTAAACTAGTATTTTAAGTTTAAGTTATAGGTTATAATTGAAGCAACAATCTGGCAGGTTTTCAATGTGCAAGTTGGATGTTAAAGCCATGTTAGCACAACAATGTAAAGAGAAGTAAGGACCTGTATAGCAGCATGTAATGTAATAATAAATACCATACAGTTAGGAAATATGATAGATATGAAATATGACAATGAATATGATATGACACCCTGAGGTGCTGTATCAGTCTCATAAAGTAAAGCTATGAGGGGTGGGGGGCATGTTCTGGTTTAGGAGGCAAATGATCCAGGATAGAAGCTCCTCTTGCGCCAGGGTCTATGTCTCGTCGTGGATACGGGGAGGTAAGGTGGGGTCTGGGTCGGGGTCTGGGTCTCAGCGCTGTTCCGGGGATGGGAGGGTGTGTGTGGGGGTGCGCGCACCAGGGTCTTGGCATGGATACGGGAGTGGGTTGGTGGTGCGTGCAGTATGATGGCACAAATTAGGTACGCATTTGCGCACCTCCCACTCATTGCCCTTTCTGATGCATACCAAATATATGCACTTCGTAAGTCCAGCTTAGTGAAAGGGCGGTATTAGTGAGTGAAAGAGGGTGCCTATTCTTCACTGTAATTTTATTTAGCTACCCAATAGTCGATACAAGGGCGCTGTCTTTTTTTACATAAAGAACCCCGCGGCCACAGAGGAGGAAGAGGGTTGGATAGTAACCTGGTGCAGCCCTCAGCGACAAACTCCTCTATAGCGTGTTGCTCCCCCACAGATAGAGAACATAATGCCTCAACCTCCACACCCACCTGGGTAGCACAAGCATGGTCAATGAAATTCCCGGCTGCACCTGAGTCCACGAACACAGCCGTTCCAACCCATTTGTGGCCCAACTGGATGTGTGCCTGAACCGTCAGATGGGAAATGGTTGGGATGGTCGCCAAAGTAACTATTGGACCAGGTAAGTGGCCCTCCCTATTCACCTGGTCTGGCTGTTTCCTGGTTGAAAAGGGCAGACAGCATGATGGTGTTTGGGGAGGCACAGTAGGTACAGAGACCTTCACACTAGGACTGTCCCTCTTCCCGGGGATCACGGAGGCGCGCTCTAACTGCATGTTTTCCCCGGCTCCCGAATGGTCCACAGGAGGAGGTGGAGAACCGACTAACCGACTGTTTCAGTTGGTGACATATTGGAGGTCAGCATCGTTTTGGTCCTGGTGGTAGATGGAGGCAGGGTGCGAGTAGCTGGCAGCGGACGTGAGCTCATCTGCTGGTCAATACGAAGACACAGCTGGATCAGTCCTTCAACAGTAGCGGGGAGCTCCTGCCCAGCGAATTTGTCCTTCATCCATCTGGGCAGCCCCTCGTAAAATGTGGTCCGGAGTGCAGAGTGCCCCAAGGTGGTTTGAAGAGTACCACTAGAGTACCAATACAGACCGGTCACCCTGCAGTAGATAGTAGAGACGTGAGTCTCCACCTCACTTTCTGGATGTTGAAAAGTAGCCCCGAGTTGGTTGGTGAACTCCATGCAGTAGTGGGCAATGTTGGAAATGGCTTTCAGGACCATGGTGGCCCACTTTCTTGAATCCCTGGTGAGGAGGGAGACTAGAAGTGCAATCCATCCCTAGTCAGTGGTGCAACCAGTTTTGTGCTTTCATGTAGTTAAACATAGTTATCTTATACTGACTTTATATTGGTTTTGGCCGTCTTTCAGGAAGGTATCAGTTCAAATACAAAGAATCAAGAGAAGACTTGTTCATGTTTGGTGCATTATCTGTGATTTTTGGTGAGACTGATTATTTTCTGAGACTGTTGCTAATGTCAGGTGGTGTTACTGGACAACCAATGTATCAGTTGGGTACATGTTATTTTAAGGTTTTTCAATGTAGAACTTAAACTTAGAATTATGCAACATATATACAATTGCAGATTAAATGTAACTTTTTTACACTGCTAAAAGATTCATATACAGTAAACCCCCGTGAACTCATGGTTCAGAGTCCGCAGATTTTTTCTTAGAACCTAACTAATAATTGTTTGTGGAAACCGCTGATATCCTATGCATTAAAAAAAAAAAATTAGTAAATATAATTTACTAATTTTGTAACATAATTATTAACGTAAATTCAGCTACATTTCCATATTAAATATAACTATACATTTTTTTTTTATTGACGAGAGAACACAAGGACAGCGCATCTTGGGATGGTGAAACACCCCTGTACTCAGAAGTGGGAAGTTTGAAAGTAGCCAATCCGAGAGCATTATTAATTTCTCCTTGCTGCTGATTGCCTGCTGCCCCATGAAACATCTCTGGCAGATGCAGTCCAGCATTCCTGCACCATAACAGTTTCCTGCATTGAGTCTCGAGTGTTCTCATGTTTTTTACATTCTAGCACTGCGAGAGACTGCAGATCAGTGTACACTGTACAGTACAGTGTACACTGTACACTTACCGTTAATTTTTGTGTAAAGCATAGTTTTAAATGAAATTAAAGTGTTTTGGAAGCATATTTGGGGGCATATTTAGGGTTTACACTATAAAAATAGGCTTTTTATCTTCATTTTTAACATCATGAACTCACGGGCACTCTTGGTACGTATCTTCACATTCTTGCCCTTGTATCTATATAGCCATTGCATTGCCATACATCACTATGATTATATAGAATGCAATGGGATTTTAACAGATGTGGCCTTTCCTCATTAGCTCTGTTGATGTCACAGCATTGGCATCGCCACTGAATGACAGGTTGCCATTAGCAACTACATGAATGAGAATGGGTGATGTCACTGGTAAGGTTTTAACATGCTCCTGCTATCACAGGCTGGGTCATTTATGTATTAAGTTCTCCACTTCTGTCACGCTCAAATGCACTGAAGGGTGAAGGGATGTGTGTGGGGTTTTAATTGTATAAAAAGTGAAATGCTGACGCTATATAATATATATGTATGCATATATGTATATATAAAGGTATGTAAAGGCACATTTATATATATAAAACATACCCCAAAATTGGTATATTAGCATTTAAATTAATAATAGGAAAAAACTATGTTTTACTAACAGTTTCCTCAATTAAACTATAATCTGGTTCCTTTAAAAAACAAATGTATACACAAATGTATATATGTATAAACCAATATACACATACAACCATCTAAAGCTGTCTGGCTTTTGCCACAATATCCACTCGCTGCTTATGTAACGAGGACCTGCCATGACAGATCAAGATCAGGGTGGGAGAACAGAGTGCAACAACATGGGCCTTGTTAATGTTGACCCAATTTCACAGGCAGCCACCCTGGCGTGAGTCGCGTGTTTAACTCCCCTATAGCAGTGTGGAGTACAATGATTTATGAGTCAGCCCCACCTGATGCAAATGCTAAAGAAAGGAGGTGACACCATTAATGCTTGTGCATAATCCTCATTTGGCACTCTAGTGACTAGCGACTCAAATGTGCATGCATAGGGCAAGATTTTTTATGTTCCCCAGTGTTATTTCATGGTTAACATATTGTTTGCACACATGACATGAAGTGGCAAAGGATTTCTGAAGTCATCTACAGAAAACAATACATGTGCCACTGTATAAAGTCTAGCACTGGCTGGTAAGCACAATTAAGAAGTATAGCATCTCTTTACAGTGTGGGCAAGATTATATTTTTCCATAATATTCTCTGCCATGATGCTATACTTTATACAGTGTTTAGCTTAATCTGATTGTTAGTGTGAATAAAATACTTCTAAGCGGCTACGTCTTTTAGTTGTGTTTATTAAGCCAGTGACAAGTGAAGTGAATTACACTGATTATCTTCTTTCAGTGGCACCTGTCAAGGGGTGGAAAGTATTAGGCATCAACTGAACATTTAGTTCTTGAAAGTGATGTGTTGGAAGCTGGAAAAATTGCTATGTGTAAGGATCTGATTGACTTTTTCTGATGGCTAGGTGACTGGGTCAGAATATATTATTGTCTTATAGGGTGTTCTCAGTATGCAGTGGTTAATCCTATGAAAAAAACAGAAAAAGTCCACACAAAGATGTCAAAGTGCCCTTGCTGACCTCTGTCATGAGAAAGTACCTACTGTGAGCATGTGAACAACAGAACTGGACCACAGCAATGGAAAAAAGTTGCCCAGACTGATGAATCACATTTTCAGTTGTACCACATGGACAGCCTTGTTTATGTGTGTCACTTTCATGTAGATGCTACTTTGGCATGTATCACCTTGCCTAAACATTGTTCTGGACCAAGTACTCTTTCATGGCAACAGTATTCTCTAATGGCAGTAGCCTCTTTTAGCCAGACACTTTACCCTGTTTTAAAGAGTTTAGGGTGCTAACTTGGTCTCCAGCTTCCCAATATCTTAATCCTATCTATTAACACCTTGGTGCAAATACCATTTCAAATATAGGTTAGGTTTTGTTTAGATTCAGTGTAAAATTGAGCTAATTAACCACAAAAACATTTGTATGACATTTTTATCTCTTGTAACCAAGGATGCTGCCTGTAAATGGTGGTTAAAAAGCATGATTGATGGAAAAATTTTTTTTTTTTAAAGTCATGAGTCAAATTGCATCCCTGGATACTTAATCATTCTTTCTCCCCAAAAGTGGTGTTTGTATTTGTCCTGCTGTGATGCACATTTCCCAGCTGAGAATTACCTGCTTGATAATTAACTAGGTTAATGAAGCCATAATAGCTATGTTAAATTTAATAACATTTCCATTAAAAATCTGAAAAAGCTTAAATTAAATTTAAACTTAAATGAAAGATTTTGGCCTGTATTAAACAGGGGTGACCAACAGATTTTTCAGTAAACTTCTACAGTGACAGGTGGTAATAAGGAGCTTATAAATAGAAATGGAAATAGATATTTTTAATTAAAAAAATCTGTATCCATCCTATTAATAAAAGTTATAAGATAAAATAAAATTTAGAGATGGCTGCTACTATTTTCTATAGCTCTGTAGCATCATTTTGTACACTTGATTTAATAATGCTGATTGGGGCATGAGCATTCCATCTCCAGTCCAAAACCTGAATTTACCAAACTTGCCTGAACAAATACTTTTTGATTAAGGGGGAAATCATGTGTAAACTGAATGTTTTACTTTACTGGGTTCATTTTTAATGCCAAGTGTACATAATGTCAAGCTTAAAAAATGCACATAGATTATCATTATCAGTTTAAATGAGTTGAATAAAAAGAATGTGATATTGACTCATCCTGCTCTCAGATTTCCTTAGGATTCAGTGGGTTAGCGTTTACAATGACTTATGATGGATTTGTAGAAACTATTGGTGATCTCAGTATATTTTTAATACTGAATACATATTTAATATATATGTAGACATGTCATTTTAATGTTGCTAACAGGACAAAATCTCAAATCTTCAAAACAATTTGTTTTACAGGAGAAGGGGAATTTTTCCAAAATGTAGTAAAATTTACATTTTACATTGACCAGTGGAAATAAGTAAATACAACACATTATTGGAATGACATCTAGTTTCGAATAGGGTCTCCTGTAATCTTCAGTCAGTCCTGTGCTGTGTATCTCTTTGTATCGTTATGATCTTATAGAGAACGCAATTAACTGTTTTTTTTGCTCTTCTTTATTCCTCTAAGATGCAAATGATGAATTACAGTTACTGCTTAATTTCAGACACACTTCATATCAATGTAACAGGAAAGGCTGGCTTGTTAGTAGTTATGCATGACTTATTTTCTTTGTTTGTTTTCTTTCTGTGTTTTCCCTCCATTTTCAGTGTTTTCACAATATGTTGAGTCACCTTGGGAATTCACGTTGCTCTGTCACTTGTATGGTTTTCAGAACGTTTATTGATATGTTTGCCTGAAGGGATTACAGGTCCTCCCGTGACGGTGCTTGGGCATAAAGTAGACATACTACATCTGCTCTGCACTGCATTAAATATTATGTATTATATATGTAAAATTCATCCAGCTTTTCATGAGTAGGCTGCTTAGCAGTATCCTTGCATAGAAATTAATGAACACCAGAAATGACTCAGAAGATAATAGATAAGAAGAAGCTGAAGGCCACATATGAACGTGGACGCAGAGCAAAATTATGGGGTGCCGTTTGTAAAAACATCTTAAATGATCTTAAATGATCTTAAATCTGAATGTTAAAAATGAAAAATATATCTCGCACTCTAAATGTGGAACTTCACAGTTAGAAAGGGCTCAGTGACACCTTTTGAACGACCCCTCATTTGCCATAATAGCCCCCAGAGATCTGGATTTATTAGCCAAAAACTGTTCGCCTCGCCTGGGTGTCCCAATACTTTTGTCCCCCATGAAACGTGCGGCGGCTTTTCTCCGCGGGGCAACCACCAATCTCCGTCAAACTTCACAGTTAGATAGGGCTCAGTGAGACCTTTCCAACAACCCCTGAAAAAATGACACCTCCAAATTTGTTAAGCTGTTTTTACAAATGGCACCCCATACAAAATGGACCATTATGTGACCGAAATATGCACCTGAATTTAACATTTGTTTAACTATGACTGTAGCTTATGATGTAAACTATGTCCTATCAGGAGGTAGTGGTGTGAATATATTCTTACTTCCCATCAAAATATTCTCCAGGAGTGCCATTCTACTCTAACTAAAAGTTTGTCATATTGAGGCTGCATCCCAGCATATGTGTAATATCTACCAATACTTTGAACAGTCATCTTGGCTTTTGCATTTTTCCATGCTTATGGCTTATAAGTTGCTTGTTTGGCATGATATAGCACTTGTTTTGTGCATAGTATGCAGCAAAATGAACAAATTTGCACCTTACACAGGACTTAGTGTTGTGCAGACACAGGGCATGGTCATTATTTTCAAAGCTGCTAATTTTAAAACATAAAAGAAGGCAAATGTAAAAGCAAATGTAAATAGTGGGTTGTCATAGCAGCACTCCTTGCCTTTTCAAGAAACTTGTGAATGTGCTCTGATGCACGTTACAGTCACATGGTAGAACAACAGAAATATACAGGTAGCAGAGGTGATACAAATAAAAACATTGAAGGTCAGGTATGTTAAACTTGCATGGCACTTGGGACATATGTCTTGTCACTGGAACAGTATTCAACACCTCCTTTGGTGAGGTCACACAGGAAGCATCCACAAGGGCCTGCTGGGACAACAGGGGTCAGCTCCATTTTTCTCTTTCTTTTTTCACATTATTGGTATTTTAGTGCAGGGCAGTTGTGCAACAACTAATGTTCACTGACAGCTAATCGGTGGGGGCAGTGTCTTTTGGCTTTTAGGGATGACTATATGTACTTGCACAGCAGCAAGAAAGAGCTTCTGACAGAAGTATTTGGCAAATACATAACATCAACATATTTGGTCAGATGTGTTGAGTTTGTGTTCACTGCTAGAACCATGTTCTGTGTGTACCTCAATCAGCCATTAAAGCCACTTGCCTAATATTGTGTGGGTCCCCTTTGTGCCCTCTTCCATTGCTCTATGGCTCAGTTCTGATGCTTACATACCCATTGTATGTGATTTTGGAAGTGAACAGGGGTCAAAATGGGCACTCTGACCACTCTGTGGGGACTGCCATGTTTTTGCGAGTGGACGTGGATGAGAAGATTAGGAACGAGTCAGCATTGAGAAATTCGGATCTAAGAAACCCAAGATTGGGTACCAGAGCACAGGAGGACATTTGGGCGCTGTCAGAGGGTTTGAGTTTTTGTTCTTTTAATTTTTTTTTGGTCTAGTGAGGGCCTCGTTGTGAGACATGGAGGCCCAAGAACTATTATGTTTGTTTATTGTTTTCTTTTTTTTTCTGTTTGCCTTCATTTGAGCACTTTTATTTATTAAATGTGGGATTTCTTTATGTCTTTGTGTCTGTGTCTCTGTCCCTGTTTCCCCTACCCCTTATATAACTGTATTGAGTGTGCTGTACCTCCTTAAAAGGGTGAAGGAGGTAAGAGGAGGGCTCAGACCAGCGGGAAACAGCACTTGAATTCAGGAGAAATACCCATGGGCATTCAATAAATGTGTATGTAAAATCAACCAGTTGTGTCGCTTCTTCTCTGTTGCCTGTGCTACAAGGTGTCCCAAAGGGGTTGAAAAAACTTAAATGTTAAAACCAAAATAAATAGCTGGTGGGGTCTCTTACCCCGGGCTACCACACAGTTAAATTTGGTGCAGTCGGCAGGATCTCTTCTGGCACAGCAATGGAGGTGAATCAAGTAGTGTGGGTAGGTTCTTCTGGGTGGTTTCCCTGGTTTTTGGGACGTCCATGGGTGACCAAATTCAACTGGTCAGTGAAAGCCCAGTTTAGGGAGTAGAGGCGGACCATCGAGGTTCGCATCCGGTCCCAGACCCTCACAGCTATCCAGCAGGTAGATTTTGTGTTAAGTGCATTAGCGGGCGACACTAAGCGGGAAGTCGAATTGTTAACGAATGATCAGAAGGATACAGATCTTTGATTTTTTAGAGGAACTTTACGGAGAGGAGACAATTGGCGGTGGCCAATAGCAGGAGCGTGCGGTCTGAGGGGCAGCCAGGGCCAGCTGTGAGCAACCTGCGAGAGGCACTGATGGAAGAGAGCCCCGTTCTCGAGGTGCTAGCTGCCGGAAGACTGGTCCCATGTATTTTGGATACAGGCTCACAGGTCACCCTCTTTAGTTTCAGCCCGTTCACTCACTGCATCAGGGACACTAGGGTTAAGGATGCCATGGAAATTCCATGGCTAACCCTGAGGGCGGTGAACGGGCTGTCCTTCCTGTGTGTGGGCTATGCGGTGCTGGACTTCACGGTCACCAGGGTGGAGATTCCCCAGCGGAGTGTGGTGGTCATTCAGGACCAGCATCTGCCAGCCATATGGGATTCTAGGTAAGAATGTCATCATACATTGCTGGGAGGTGCTAGAGGCACGGGATGGTTCCCAAGTGTCTTTATTTCAGACGACCTTCGCACAGGGTGACCGGCGGGCATGGGACCAGGTTTTTCAGCACCTCAAGGCAGCGACCCCACGGGCATCAGTGGAGCAAGCGGCCCGCCTCAAGACCGAACAGCCAAGAGTGTTGCAGCCAACTACTGAGGAAGTGATCTGGGTGGATGTGCTAGGCAGTCAACTGAGAGAGGGGGCTCAGGTTATGGTGGAAGACTATCAAGGTGACCAGCAAGAATGGTGTGTGGGCTGAGCAATGACCTATGTTAAGGGGGGAAAAGTGCCGCTGCGGGTGTGTAATCTCCACCCCTACCCAGATGAGCTCCCGGTGCGGTGCCCTCTGGCGCGGGTTATGAGGATCGACCCCGACAGTGTGCAGCCCCCACGTGATTTGGTGCCCTGCCCCCCAAGAGAAGGAATGGTGGAAATGGAAGTATGGCCTGTGACTGGGGCTCCCCCTGAGCAACTGGGTGCAATGATGGAAAAGGCGGAGGGGCTGACGTTCGAGGAAGAACGGCAGCTGCATGAACTGCTCGAACGCTGGAGCGAGGTGTTCACTCGGGGCGAGGAAGATCATGGGAGGACAGACGTGATCAAGTCAAGTCAAATTTATTATCCCACCAGGGGGAAATTAGATTGCATCCAGGCATTTCTACATTTAAGGAAAAAAAACAACAACAACACAACAGAATAAAATAAATAAATACAACACTGAGGATAGTACCACATAGAGACAGTAACCAATACTACAAAATATAATACAAAACAAACCTACCACAATGACAGCATAAAACCATTACACAATACAATACAAACAAGTTCACAATACGCCGCAGTGCAGAATCACTACATGGAAAGACTAAAAAAGCAAAAAAAAGGGCCGTACAGAAATAGTTACAAATATCATCTGTACTTATTCAATAAATTGACAGCAGCACAAACAAAAGAAAGTTTACATTTTTTTGTCCTGTGTGTGGGAACTCTATATCTTCTACCTGAAGGTAGAGGCACAAACTCCCTGTAGAGGTCTATCACCACATCCCCACAGGTACTGCCCCCAGATTCAAGAATGATATCCACCGGTTCCCCCAAGTCTGTACCCCAAACTGAGGGAGCTTTTGAGTTCTATGCTGGAGGGAAGGGTAGTGAAGGAGAGTTCGAGGCCGTGGGCGGCCCCAGTGGTCTTGGTTAAGAAGAAAGATGGCTCATGGAGATTCTGTGTCGACTACCGGAAGCTGAACACTATGATGCACAAGGATGCTATCTCCTCCCCCGCAGTGAAGAGTCCCTCACTGGGCTGAAAAAGGCTGCTTTGTACTCAATACAGGACCTGGCAAGTGGCTACTGGCAGGTGGAAGTGCACCCGGAGGACAAGGAGAAGACCGTCAGAAGAATCCGACCCTTTCTCACCACGAAAGCTACACAGATTCGTCCAGTCCCTGGTCATCTCCAAACTGGACTACTGCAACTCTCCTCTGGCCGGACTTCCACTGAAGGTAACCAAACCACTTTAGCTGATTCAGAATGCTGTCGCAAGGTTAGTCTTCAATGTTCCCAAGTTCACTCACACCACACCTTTATTAAGGAACCTGCTCGCATTAAGTTCAAGGCCTTAACACTTGCATTCAAGGCCAAGAATGGACTTGCACCCCCTTACATTACAGCATTAATCAAACAACGTACCACTTCTTGTCCTCTCAGGGCTTCAAGCACAGCTCGTCTTGAGCCCCCACTGCTCAAAAGAAGAGGGAGACATGCATCGAGACTC
>JBBJLS010069931.1:0-12442 GCA_037577275.1 Bryconaethiops microstoma
TTCACACAGGGCCAACCTGTGTCACAGTATACCTACTCAACAGTGCATAATTAATGTCTTTTACAGTAAACTGACTTATAGATGTCTCACTACATGTCCCCTCAACCCGATCCCAACACAGCTCTTCCATGGCATCTCTTGAACTATCATGTCTACTATCATGCAGCATCATGTGGTTTATTCCTCACTTACCTCTGGAATATTTTCTACAAGCTTCAAACAGGCTCAGGGCATTCTTCAGCTCAAAAAGCCCTAACCCAAATATGCTCAAGTTGAGAATTATCAGTCAATATCGTTGTGGCTTTCAAACAAGTCTCAGAATTCTTCTCTTGGAATGACCTCCTTGATCCAAACCAGTCTTGTTTCAGGACCAGCCATTCCACTAAAATGGCTCTGCTATCAGTGACTGAAGCTTAAAATCGGCCAGAGCATCAGCTCTTTCCTGCATTCTTATCTTTCTGGATCTATCAGCTGCCTTCAATACAGTTGATCAGGTCATCCTCCTATCCACACTCCCAAACATGAGCACCTCAGGCAGAGTTCATACCTCTCTGGGCGTTCATTCAGGGTATCGTGGTTGGATCAAACATCTCCAGCCCATCAGCTGCCCACTGGGGCCCCTACTCTTAGCAATTTGCACCAGCTCCTTGGGCTCAATTATTCACTCCCATGGTTTCTCCTATCACTGCTGTGCCAACAATACACAGCTATACCTGTCCTTCTCGCCATGTGATTACAGAAATATCAATATAAAAAAAGCCTCTTCACTCCTCACCCCATCTAAGATTGTGATAAACCTGGCTGTTATGATTGACGATCAGCTATCATTCTCTGACCACACTGCATCCGTCTCTTGGTCATGTCCCTTCACCTCATACAATCAGGAAAATTGGGCCATATCTGATTTAATATGCCACTCAACTCCTGGTACAAGCCATGGTTATTTTATTGCATTCATCATATTTTCATGGCACAAACAAAGTTACTTTTCATTACCACTTGCACTAATAATATGTTATTTAGGGCTGGGCACGTTAACGGGTTATTTACTGATCCCTGACAATTATTTTATCGCGCATTAATGCAGGATTTTTAAAATCCTTTTATTTTGAAAGTTCATTGCTTTGTTTTTTGCTCGTGATAAAAACGTCTTCCTTATGTCGCTTGCATGATAAATGGCTCTTATGAACAGGCCATGTTTCAATGGCATTTAAATGAGCTGTAGTCATACCAATCCTAATAAAAAACTAATTATAGGCTGGTATCCCTTCTCTCCTTCCTCTCCAAAGTTCTGGAGCATGCTGTATATATAACCAACTTAGCCTATCACAAAATAGACTTGAAATGGAAATCTGTCTGGTTTCGAGCAGCCCAAACAACTGAATTTGGTTCTAATTCTTCAAGATCTTTCTGAAACTTTCTTCAGTAAACCATCGGATCCCCTTGGCTTCACTCACCATACTCAGAATCACCGGTTCTTCTGGGCAATGGAAGTGTCATGGAAAGGATCCATGTCTGCGCCATGTAGATATGAATCTCTTTTCCTTATACACTTGCTCTTTTGGTGATATGTTTACATGGTTTCTCCTACCACTGATGAAACTCAACTCATCCTCTCTTTTCCTGCTGTTGACCCTCAGATTTCAGCCTGGATCTCTGCCTGTCTAAAAAACATCCTGGCTGACAGCACTTGACCTGAAGCAAAATCCCAGGAAAACTCCTGTGCATCCCCAAGACCTGACAAACCCCTCACTCCAACATGAAAAGCAGGAAATCTGAGTGTTCTCTTAGATGAAAAGCTTTTATTTTCAACTCACATTAACAATATAACATCAGGAGAATTTATCCATTCCTTTCCACAGACAGTACTCTGCTTGTCCAGTCAAGACTGGACTACAGTAACTCGCTCCTGGCTGACATTCTTCTAAAGGTCACAAGACTTCTACAGATGCAGCAACACATCATGTCTTCAATACACCAAAATTCACACAACACTCCACTACTGCAATCTCTTCACTGGATTCCTGTGGCGTCTTGCTTTAGATTTAAAACTCTTAACATTCATCTTAAAGCCAAAAGTGGGTCTCAACTCATCCTCCTAGAGCATCAAGCACAGCCTGACTTGACCCACCTCTTCTCAAAGGTGGAAGACCTGTGTCCAGAGTTTTTGACTGGCAGAACTGCTGAGACCCTCACTGAGGCCCAACTTCACTGAGCATTTAGGATAAAAAGTACATGTTTATGTTATAAAATTTACTAACGCAAACAAACTCTTATTATGGCCCATAAACAGCAGACCTGAGCCAACGGCTGAGGAGCGAGCTGGAGACACTGAGCTTCCGCTTTTGTTTTGGCCAAGGAATGAGCTGTGAGGGGAGGTGTGGACCACATAAGGGAGAGGATTTGTTGAATGGGATGCAATACAGGGCGGCCAATCAGAGCAGAGGTCATTTACATGTATCAGCCTTAATGGTACAACAGCAAAATCAACCTGTGGTCACATACACCACCAGTCAAAAGTTTGGACACACCTTCTCATTCGATTTCCTTTGTTTTTATTATTGGCTACATTGTAGATTAAAATTGAAAACAGCACCTATTGCTCTGAAACAGCACCTATGTGCACAATTGACTTTTTTTCAATCAGATTCAAGAGGTTTCGACCTGGAATACGATTTAATTAGGTGTTAATTAGTGGAATTTCTTGCCTTCTTAATGTGTTTGGGACCATTCAGTTATGATGGTAGGGTTGGTACATAGTTATTCGACTATGGTTCTACTCCATATTATGGCAAGAACCACTTAACTAAGTCAAAAAAAAACAACAGTCCATCATTACCTTATTACAAAACACATTCTGGTTTGATTTCAGATCTGCTTTCATTATTTTTCAGTCACATAAACTTTTTGAATTATGAGTAAATTTTAGTTTGCAATAGACTTGCATTAGTTTTTTATTCAACTGTAGGCACCAATCAAGTAATTGCTTCAATATTTTCAGTGCAAAGTCAGATAGGCACACACTGTGGCATAGATATAACGATCAGTGTCAGTCAACTACCACTGTTTCTTCAAATATGCCTATTATATGATTATTATATGCTAATTATACAACTATCATGCAATATATAACTAGCTTCATCACAAAAACAGTACGTGCTAGGGAAAAACTAAATGCAGATTTGAAACCAGCATGAAACACACTACAAAACCCACATAAACTTATCTCTGATGATTTTGAACTGTTGACCTGTGTAATCCAAGTGAACCTCAGGAGTAAAAACATTAGATAGAAGTGCTTTAACATATTACCAAACAAGTGTATTTAATTGACTGTTGTTTTACAACAAATATTAAATGACTTTGCTGAAATAATAATTAGTGAAAACACTATTTTACATATATTGTGGTATTATGTGCAAAACACACACACACACACAAAAACACACTTGAGATGGTACAGTATGTGTAGATACAGTAGGGGGCCATCTCTAGCCTGGTAGCCTCGTAAATAAGTGAGAGTTTATGTGCAATGTCTCGGTGGAGATCCAGTTGATCATCATCAATCCCCTTCAAATACAAACACAAAGAGACAAATGTGTTATTACTCATTAATACCATTTAATGTACTTGTACACTCCTCTTTAAAATATGCAAATTGACTAAATGGGGGGCATTTACCTGTTTTTACATGTCCTAAAATTTTCCTCATTAAAGAAATAATTATCAACCAGGACATGTTCGATGTCCAAATTTTGCTTCTTTACTTTAGAGCTGGAGCTAGGAGGGTGATGTGGCTAACAAACGCTACAAGTCAACAGTTACCTAAATCTTTGTGGAAAAATTAAAATGAATCCCTTTCTCCTGCTCTAACCTCATCCAGCTCTTTATTAAAGTGGAGCAGACTTGTGAATGTGGTTTAGGACTCTATATGACTTACTGTGTAAAAAAGAACAAAGCTTTACTGCTACAGGTAGGTAACAGAGGAAAAGGAGGGCTGATCCTGGATCACAAGTCTGCTCCACCTTAATGAAGAGTTGGATGTGCTTTGAGCAAGTTGATTGCATTTTGGGTTATGAATTTAAAGAAAGAATTAGGGTGACCAGTGACAGTTTATTAGTTACATTTCCCTTGTAGCTCCAGTTCTAAACAAAAGAAGCAAAATTTATCTTACTTAATCACTTACATCTGGAAAATTGTGCAAATTAAATTATTTGCCTAAATGCAAACCCAATGTTTATTCACATCAAAGACTAAATATTTTATTTTTTTATACTATCAGTTCATTTTAACAGCAGTGGTCATTTTTGATTGAATCAAATATGTTGATATTTCTGGGTGTTTGACTGTAAACCTACCAGTGAAGCCCCAGCAACACCACTGTGCAAGTGACACTTGCATGCCTTGATTGTGTATTGGGACAGATACTGGCCTTTACAATATTTCAGCCCTCAGGATCAGATCTAAATGTGTGGAAATATGCAGGCCCCCAAAATACCTGCACAGTCCCTGTTTGGTTTTGCAGAATTACATCCCTGTGGGATGTGCTGTTGGGGAAAACTGCACCTTTTAAACTCTGCTACAAGCAGTTTGTGTCAACACACCTGCAGGACTGGGTTGACATGTGGAAGAAGGTGAGGCCCACACACAAGCTGGGCAGAGGGTCATAGGGCTGATTCCTGAATGCCTGCATGTACTGACCTGCTCACTAAGACACTTGACATTAAAAAAGGATAGATGTACAAGCTTTTCAGCATGGTATTAATACAAAAGATTTATTTGTTTTACCATGAATTAATCTGAACTATGATTTTTTACACTGTTTTTTTTCCCCGCTCCTGGGCTAGCCCCAAGCCTGTGCTGTGGACGCGAAGCCCCCACCCTCCGCCCCTTGTGTGGGCCCCCGGAGTGATGCCGTGGAGCGCGGTAGGGGTTGGGTTGTGACAAGGGCGGCTACAGGGTCGCTAGAGAGAGTTATTCAGGACTTTTGCTGGAATCCCACGTCTGCGCCTGCTTCCCCAAACCAATCGTGACACCCCATCACACAATGACATTAATCTGAGAAGGTGAAGGCCTCCAAATCTTTCCAAACTGGTGCTACAGGTGGTATAAGCAGTCGCTTTATCTATATTATTTTTAAAATGACCCAAACAAATCAAGACTGTAGTCTACTTGTGTGCCACTGATTTACCTTCCATTTGGCTTTTCTCTCCTCTCTGTCTCTCTCAAATGTCTCAGAGGAGATAGTCATATCCGCCCAGATAATCATTGAGCTCTGGGCTGTCCATTTATTAAAAATTCATTTAATTCAATTAATCAAATAATCAATATACAAACTCGTTCACAACAACCTTTGCCAAAATAAAAGCCCTTTCTCAAACATGTCAATGCTTTTAGAATCTCAAAACAAGACTTAGTATTGATGAAATTTATCAAAAAGTACCTGAATTTTTAAAAAAATCACTGTCGACACAAACTGATGAAAAGTACAGTATATAAATTGACACTTGAATAAATGAATACACTACTTGTTTACATCAGTATTAAATATTAAATGCAGAAAATACAGTAAATTGGTACAATAAATAACTACACTAAACTGATGTTATTATATATTAAATAAAATGTGTATTTATTTAGTGAATAGATGCATTTAATTAAAAAGTCAGTTAATTAAAATATTCTTAATCTCGACAGTTTTGCACTGATTTGTGACTTTTTTGAAATCAAAAAGTCAAAACTTTCTAGGAAAGTTTAACGTTCAGCTCATGAGGTTCTCCTTTACAGCGTCTCTGGTTGGCCATTATAGTCATTGGCAGTGCATTTGAAAACAATTACAGTGGTTTTAAGTCTTACGGGGAATTTAAGTAGCAAAGTGGCCAAAACCAGCAAATCCCATCGGCAAACTTCGAGTAACTCTTTTAGTGAAAGGTTGGTTTATTTATTGATTGGTTTATTTATTTATTTAAAATTATTATTAGCTTTTCAGGAATTCAGGGACTTCCATCTTTTACTTTTTATTCAAAACCAAAAGACACAAAATGGCAGAGGGCCTGAAGATAAACAAAGCCAATTCAGGGGACAGGATGTATGTTAAAAAGTCAGCGGACCAAAAGGAACACTTATATACAAAAGGAACACTTATATACAAACTCAAACACCAACAGGAACCAATGAAAATGAACCCAAATTATTACTAAATCCCCAGCCAGAGGTGGACCTTTACTGACAGCCCAGGACCTTCACTTCTGTGTCAAAATAAAAGCCCCACATCGAATCTAAACAAAAGCCCCACATCTAAACTAAACTAAACGACTGGAAACTTCAGTCTCAAAATTCAGAATCTTCAGTCTCGTCTCAGTCCAATCTTATTCTCCACTTTCTGCCAAACGGTCATTTAAAAATTTACACTACACATTTCATTCCCAGTTTACCCACATTAAAACTATTTTTAGATTCTGGATGTACAAATCCATTCAAATATCTTGAGATTTGGGATAAAAATCTATAATGAGACAACCAACCATATTTTGTTCATATTTTTTCATGTTTTATTGGGTTTTATAAAGTTCCTTTTTTATCTAGAGAACATATCAAATTTTCTCGAGAGATCTTATAAAAATTCTTTGTAATAAAACATGTAATGTAGCAGCACATGTAATAAACCAGTAGATAGAGTGGAGTGTAGTGCATTACATGCCCAAGTGTGCCCATGGATCTCTCTTTACAGCTTTTCAAGATAAACCTATAAAGTTGGGTTTTAAGTGCTTTTACTTTGTGAATTGGAATTCTTTGATTACACTCTTCTTTTTTGTCCTTTTTCTTATCTCTCATACTGTTCTCCCACTAAGAGAGCTTGACTTCACTATGGTGCTTTATGTAAAATGCTGTTGCAGTTGTGCTGATTTTTAAAATAAAAACTGAAAGAGTTCTTTACTCAAAGCTTTTAAAACCAGTGATACGTGAGACAAAAGTACTGCAGTTTAAGGTTAGTTGTGACAGACCTCAGCCTGCAGAGGAGCAAAAGCATCCTCAGCTTGGAATAAAACATGAATAAATACATTTGGTAACTGGAGGACTTAATATGACAAAACAAAGTTATTTGACATTTACATAATCAGCGTTTCCACTCACGAACCATCTGCAACTCTAATATTTTGGTGGGAGGATCAGACCCCCTACACCCATGCCCTTCTAGTTTGCTGTTTGCTGAAATTACCCTGCAAAAGAAAGGCAGGACAGGACCTTGTACCCAGTGCAATTTTATTCCACAAATCTATTTTGGTTAAAAAAAATTCCTGAACATTTTCAATATGCAGCAGATTCTTCAGAATGCAGCAAAACACATTCATAACAAAAGAGGAGAGAAAACCTGTCAGAAGTGCATGTCCATAGAAATCAGAGCAAATCTAAAAAAGACTGAAGTTATCAAGTGAAGCAGCTTTGTAGTTACTTAATCCCATACAGAACATGAAAAAATGACCACACCTGATTGTTAAAGTGGAAATTTCAAGTTAAATCAACATGTCATTAACATGTGGAACCAAACACAGATTTCCAGTACCGCAAGTCATGTTTATACAATCTGTTACACACAATTTTTTTTCTTTATTGTCTTCAAATAAAAAAATTTATATAGAAGGTGAAAACACACATTTCACCCACATGAAAAAAATGGATTTGCTGTTGTAATGATGTCACTGAAACCAACAGTGCTCTCATGTCCGAGCACTGTCATAATTAGTTGAGAACCAATCACATGTCTCCTTGATGGTTGAGGAAAGACAAGTGTGTGTACATAGTCAGCTAGTGTGTGTGTGTGTGTGTGTGTGTGTGTGTGTGTGTGTGTGTTTCAACAAAAGTAGACAGGTTTCATGTGTATAGTGTCATGAAATAATTGTGCTCCCTCCTCTATTTTCCAAAGTTTTGCAAATTTGTCACAATGAATTATTTTAGACATTGACCACCTGGATGAACACAAAATGTAGTCTTCAAATGATTCACTTTGCAGGAAAAATGAAAAACATTGGACACCTGACTTTGCCTGAGTTGCTCAGTAACAAATCAACCAATCATTGGACTCACACTACACTGGACTCACCCAGGTTTCATTATTTCCCAACTAAAACTTGAAACCAACTGAAAAAAACTGCAAACAAAATATTTCCAGCAATGTGAAGTAGGCTAAAAGGTTTTGGCAAACAGCAAGACTTTTGAGATAAACCGAACATCTCATTTTGTGAAACATAACAGGATTGCTAAGCCAATTGTGTAGCTCTGGGACTCTATTGACTGAGCCATTATCTCTAAATAGAGATATCTTCCCAGGAGTGGCCAGCCTTTCATGATGACTAATGTGGCGAGTCGCAGTTCATGCTTGGAAGCCCTCCAGCGTTACTGATTTAGGGCAATTCTGCAAACTTTTTTTTTCACAGTGATGTGAAAGACTTATATCCAGATAAGGAAAGACTGTATTTTCATTATGAAGTGATACAGGTGATATACGACCCAGTAATTGTAATGATCATTTATGTGTTTTCTCTTGCTTCATGAACTTTTCTCAGTGGCCATCCAAAGAAAAAAACAGTCTTTGAAGAACCTTCTTGTTGTTGATGTTATCCAAGTCTTTATTGATCTTTTAACCACTGGAGACCAAGCACTGGGGTCTTGAGAACACTATTGCTTTAATACAAGCCAAATAAAGTTCAGAATCACTCAACATTGTGTCAAATGTGGTTTAACATCAACAGTTCTTTTAGTCAATAGCAACAGTCACCTCTTGCATTAAGGAGAAGTCACACTACTATTTCAAGTGTATTAAATTGAATTAATTTGTAGTTCATACACAATTTGATATATATTCTAATCTTTGTGTTACTGACTGAGCAAACCTACAATTGCTATTTTGCAACCCCCCCACCCCCCAAAAATTATAAACAACAAATTTAAAAATACGTTTCCCTAATAATGTAGAAAAAAAAGAAAAGGAGAATTTTTAGGAGAATGTTGTCCTAAAAACGTTTCTGTTTTTGACTGGTGGGGAATGTTTTCGGGAATGATGTGGTACCTGTAGCTGGGCAGAATGGTGGTTTGTCAGTTTCATTTGAAGTGTATTGACCAATGTGTGTGCTGGTATGTTGATGATGCTTACCTGTTTTGAAAGGGGTAAATGTTAAGTTGGGATGGTAACTGCGAAGTTCGGCATTGCTGGCTGTTTTCTTCATCTGACCGACAGATTTGCTGGTGTCATACTGAAGCCAGTAAGTCAAGGTCAGTGTTCATCTGATCACAGATCACAGTGTTCATCGGGACCAAATCTCAGCAGAGATTTTGATGATAAAAAAAGAGAAAAACAAAGAACCCCAAAATACTAATGGGGTTGTTAGCATACAGTGATGATTTGCAAGTCCCACTAAATGATAAGGAAACAATACTGTACATAGGAAAGACAGAACTCTCACAGGGTGTCAAGAGATCATAAGATACAATCACAGGTCCTGTGAACTCGAAGCCTTCAACTATTGCATCCACAGCATCTTTGATGGTGATCTCATCCTCTTCTCCAACTTTGGAATAAGAATCGGAATCAGAATCAAGCATTATTGGTCGAATATGTTTGCACATACAATTCATCAGTTTTTTTGTTATTTGAGATATGTCAAGAATTTCAGCTTTCAAATTCATGTCAAAATAATGGTGAATCGTATTTGCCTTCATCTGTTGGGTTGATGAAAATAAAAGAAAGTGGAAAAAACATTTTTGAGACACATTTTTTTTCTGTAAAAATACATTTTTACAGAAAAAGCAGTGAGTAATGTTTGTTTATTTGAGCTCCATTCTGTCACAATGGTGAGGTGGACAAGCACGTACCTTGCCTAGAGTGGTACCCGTGTAGTGTGAAGGAAGAACCCAAGCGCGGATAGAAGCGAGAGGGCTGGATGTTCACACAGTTTGCTCTGCAAATGCTCCACACTTAGAGTTAAGATTCCCACCGGAACCCGTGTTCACTAACATGCAAAGAGATAAGGTGAGTACTCACGTGAAGACGATGGCTCATCCGACGGGTGAGAGAGTAGACTCAATGACTGAGCAAAGAGGAAGTCTTCACATCCTGTTTATATACCCTGTGACGCTCTCATTTCCTGCATCCCGTGCGCGTCACGTGACTCGTGCATGTGACACCTTCTTATTTAGGAGCTACCAAACATCGGCAGCCAGTCAATGTTTGAAACACTTGAAGAAAATCAACACTGCACCATAGAAGTCCCCTGTCAACTACGGTAGTCCTTTAGAATTTCATGTTGGAGTGTGAGCCAATAAATAGAAATGTGTAGGAGGGAATGCAATGATCCCAAGTGGACCAAGTACATACCTGACAATATAATGGGCTCCACCTCATCATATTCTCTCAGCACCCACAAATAGAGACGAGTCAGATCCAGAGAGTAGATGAACTGCTGAAGTCCACGGCCAGAGCCTCAAACCTCCAAAGCTGTGCCGTCCCCTAACACAAATATTGAGATAATGAGATAATGCAGCATAGCTATGAATTAAGTGCATCCAGCCCATTTGGGGAAATTCAAGTGTTACAATGGGCAAACAAGGTTTTTTTTTTATAAGCCATGAAAATTACTGTATTTTTACTCACATAATTAATTATAGCCTCATTCACAATAGAAGAAGCATGTCAAAGCTTTAGGACTTTTAAAGTATTTAAATAATGAATAAAATTAGTCTCCTAAGAAGTTCTTTCATGCAAAAAGCTGTATGTTTTGCTATAGTGTATTTAAGTAGACAATATAAGCCTCATCGGAGCTTCAAAATGTACTTGTCAGAAGCATTATTGCATAAACACTGGGTTCACATGAGCCCAAAAAAGAGAAACAGCTGATTTCCACATACAGACCACAGTTTCCCATTTGTAGCACAATTACCAACCCACCTCACTCTCATACTGCTGTGAAATGCCTTGTTTTGAGGGGAGCTGAATGTTCCACTTTGCAGTTGTTTTTGTTTGCTGGCTCTAAAGGTTGACTTATAGTAACATACAACATGCTTGCAGCTACACTTGAGCCTGCACCGCTCTGGGTGATTTTGACACATGTGTGTGTTTTCCCCGACAGTCTTATCAGGAAGGGTTCATAGCGGCTGGGGTTTAGTAATAAGTGTTCTGTTTTCGTTGGTTCCTGTCTGTGTCTGCGGTTGTTTATAAGTGTTCCCTGTGCCTGATTTGTTGTCGGTCCACCCTCACACTTCCCCTAGGTTGTACCCATCTTCTGTCCCTGGTTAAAGTCTAGAGTCATACCCATAGTTTGTGTCTTAGAGTTTGTTTTGTGTTTTGGCCCTTGAGTCTCTTTGAGTGCGTGTTGTGTAAATAAAAATTCCTATTTGAAAATGGAATCCTGCCTCTGCGCCTCGCTAACCTGTGCTCATGTGACAGTCAGCCTCATTCCAGTGACAAACAAATGTTCTGTGAAAAACATTTTGCTCTGTTTCACATACCACTGTCCTGAAGTGCTCAAATATTTTTTCATCTTTATTATGCTGTAGTTCTTGTAAAACTACTTTGTAACTTTTAAAGCAATTAAACTGGTTACTTTAAATGTTTGCCTTCAAAACTTAATTGGACTAAACTAAATTATAATTCTACCAGTAATAAGTAATTGGTGTGATGCAAATTGACAAAACAATGTGTTTTACACAGATAAAAAGCAAGTACCTTTTTGTTCTCCATATTTTTGATAACTTATTGATTTTATTAAAAAAGAATAAAAATAACATTAAATCTGACCCTACATCTAACCCTAAACCCAACCTTAATTTGAGACTAAAATTTAAATTTAATCCTAATTTTAAATCTGTTAACAGTCCACTAGGTTTTACCCAGTGTTGCTTTCGTCAACAAAAATTGTAACTAAATATTTATCACCTGACAAAAACGAGACGAGACACAACGTAAATGCTGGTCATGTGACGATAACTATGACGAAATATATCATCTAATATTGTTGAAGAATAAGTACGAGACTGAATGTGGTTTACAAAATAAAAACTATGCTAAAATGTCTCTTCATTTTTGTTGACTAAAATGAGACGAGACGTTATTTCCTGTACGATAGGGAGGGGAGAACAAAAGTATTGGGACGCTCGACCTTAAGAGATGAACGGTGTTACATCCCAATACTTTTGGCCATTGAGAGGCACTGTGAATTAAATCTATCTGGAGTGGCCAAAAGTATTGGGACGCAAGATATATGGTATTCTTGAGTCTATAAAGAACAAAATATAATAATAAGATAACCTTGTTTGAATTGAGAAATAGTTTTGACTAAACGAAAGTTTAGATTTTGTCTATTCTACTAGGCACTATATTGACTGGGTTAAATAGAATTGCATTACTAAAAAAGAGACTAAAATACAACTTTCATTGACTAAAACTAGA
>JBBJLS010069932.1:0-12441 GCA_037577275.1 Bryconaethiops microstoma
CAGGCAGTGATCAATATACTGGTGGTGCCGAATGGTGGTGCTGAATCTTTAGACACTTTGCAGCCATTCGCAGTAAAACATTTGTTCCCATTTCTTTTATTTATTCTACTCTATATGCCAAAGTTAAGACATTGTGCACCAGCAAGGTGATTCAAATATAAAGAAATGAGGGATGGCTTAAGACTGCGGCGCATAATGCGGCACATTAAGCCATTTATAAACGTGACCCTGTAGATCATGTATACTTATGTTCACTTTTTAAATCAGTTTGACCAAGGTTGATCATACTTTTGCACTCGACTGTATTTTTACTTTTTATTTCTTTTATTTCTGAGTGAAGGGGATGAGTCCTTTGAAAGAGACACGATTTCACACTACTGTTGAACACTTACTGTGGAAATGCCCCATTAATTCTTCATCTGTAAAACAAACACAAAATCTCCTGAAATTCATCCTGAATGACTTGTGACTGCCCTGTTGAGGTAATGTCTCCCTCTAGTGGCACCAATAGGTTCTTTTTTTTCAATGCAGCTTTGTCTCACCTTCCGTTTCCTTGCACCTCCTAATGCTACTATAGAACGTGTATAAAATTTACTACTTTAAATTTAAATTTACTACTTTACATACTATTATGCTCTCAGATTGATGGCCATTCCATCCACTAGAACCGACATTAACCTAAATGTGTACTTTCAAGTAAAGTGAAGTGGCCCCATCTTGTCACGCATGAACACACAACAGTACAGCACGCAGTGTGAACAATGTGACATTTTTTCCTCTGCATTTAACCCATTCATCAAGTGAAACAGGGGGCTGCCGTCAATGAGGGGCACCCAGGGAACAGTGTGCGGGGACGGTACATTGCTCAAGAATACCTCAGTGGTGCCACTGGCAGTCCTGGGATTCAAACCCACAACCTTCTGATTGCAGGGGGAACTCCGTAACCACCAGGCCACCAGCTGCCCAGTTAAAACTCCTTGTCTGAACTGCAATAATTATAGTTCATACTTAGCATCCAAAAGCACACCAACAAAACCACAGATTCCAAAGAACCCTTCCTGTGATTCCGATAAAATGCATATTTAAATCTATTGTTGCATTCTAAATAAGAGGGGGAAAACAGACATCAGGATATGCTGAGGGTGTAAAACGGTCTCAAAATCAGTATGTGGGGCCCAGTAAAAAAATGCCCCCCTGCACTATAGGCCCAAACGTGATTGCCCCCTTTTCCCTATCATTTATTGTGACCCTTACCTAGACTATCATCTGCTCCTTCCTCTTCTGCTTCAGCTCCCTCATCTGTCAGATTTGACATAGTGCATTAGCTTCTGCCCATTAACTGCACTGCAGAATAAAACAGTGTTTTTAGCTCATAATTTTGTCTTACCATCACTATTCTCCTCTTGTGTCATTTCTGCTGCCTCGGCCTCCTCTTCCTGCGCCATTTCTGCTGCCTCGGCCTCCTCTTCCTGCGCCATTTCTGCTGCCTCAGCCTCCTCTTCCTGCGCCATTTCTGCTACCCCGGCTTCATCTTCTTGTGTCATTTCTGCACCCACTGCCTCATCTTCCTGTGTTATTTCTGCAGCTTCGGCTTCCTCTTCTTGTGTCATTTCTGTGTGAAATATTACATAATAAATAATACATGGGACACAGATCATTATAAAATCAGAAAGACAAAGTCAAGTCAGTTTAAGTCAAGTAGGTGTTTACCGTTATTTCAAACATATACACACAGTACATGTGTGTATATGGTTAAAACAATGATCCTCCTGGACCATGGTGCAACAAAAACAGACCCACAAAGAACAAAGAACAGAAACACAATTAGACTACACAAACTATATAAGTGTGAGGACAGGACTGCAAGAAAGAGTGCAAAAAGGCAATAATTTAACAGGAGAACATACAGTGCAGTCAACAGGAGCAGTAACAGCGCTAGTGTGAGTGAATACAGTATTAGGGCAGTATTATTGTAGCAGCAAAGAGTGTGCAAATAATGTAATGCCATCAGATGCCAATAGGGTTGCACAAATATTGCCTCTAGGGGCTACAAGAGTGCACAGTTTAGCATCTCACACCCTTTTTTTTAATGTAAATTATTCTTGTTTTAGTACTTTTTCCCTTTCACTGTCATTTTTTGACTTTTACCCATTTTTGCCTGCTAATTCACCTCTTCCCATGCTACTTAGCCAACAGGGTGAAGGCTGGCATGAGGAACCAAACCAACAACCACGTTTACTCTTATTTCTGAGGGGGGGTATTTAGAAACAATATAAATAATTAATGAATAGTACAAAGTCATTTTTATACAACTAAAATTAAAAATATTTGTTTTCACTACTCAAGATTTAACCTGATCTTTGACTTAGCTAACTAAGCTATTATAAAATGATGTACCATTGAACTAAATGTGAAAGTGGCCCTTTACAGTCACATGTGAACACACCACAGCACGGCACACAGTGTTAAGTGTGAAATTCTTGCTCTGCATTTAACCCATTCACCAAATGAAGCGGGGGGCTGCCACCAACGGTGGGCACCTGGGGAGCAGTGTGTGGGGACGGTAACTTGCTCAAGGGTACCTCAGTAGTGCCACTAGCAGTCCAGGGATTCAAACCCACAACCTTCTGTAGGAGCAACTCCCTAACCACTAGGCCTTCAACTGCCCCACCTAGCCACTAGCCACTATACATTTTCTACTTTCTCTTTAGCATTTTTAGCACAGGGAGCTCTTTGCTGAAGCTAAAGCTTTTGATTGTATGATGTGTTGTAAGAGCCTGTTAGCTAGCTTATTTAGCTAGCTTGTTTTCCCCCATCACTAGATGCTACTAAGCTAAGAGGCTGGCACGAAGTACAGCTGAGTCATGATACCAAACACCACAATTACTTTTATTTCTGATGAGGAAACTAAAAAAAAAATGCTTTTCATGACTTTTAACTTGTTGAACCAGTTAGCAGGCCAGCTAACTAATTTTAGCTACTATAAAATAAAATAAAAAATAGCAAGTGTTCTTTTTCTAGCTTTTTATTTGACACTTTTAGCATAATTAGCGCAAGGAGTTCTTTATCAAAGCTAAAACAAATGATTAAATTATGTGAGCACCTGTTGGTTAATTCAGCTAATCTAAACAAATGTTCAAGATGCGTTAGCCTGGGTGACCAATAGGGGGCCTTGTTTCTTTAACTAATGTGAAGAACCTTAAATTGCTTCAGGATTATTTGGGCTTTATTGTATTTAGGCAAATCATCAGTACTTTTCCCTTTCATACGCCTTTTCAGTCACTTTACTCTCACATTACCTTCGGCTTCCGCCTCCTCAAACGCGATTTCATCTGGAACAAGAGAACACACCTGTCAGCTTCAAGCCTTCATGAAAATCCGTGATAAGGGCTGTTATGAAGAGTTATCATAGTCAAATGACAACTGTTGTTAACGTTGTCAGTGATATAGGATAGTTTGCATTAAGAGAAAGAACCTTCTTGTGTTACTAATGTCCTAATCTACCAGCCCCGGTTAAACATTCCTACACACACTCACTCACCTCCACACCCGTTTTATCGTAGAGGTGTGATGACTGGTTCAGCAAGTGTGAGGAGAACTTTTCTTTTTTCAAAAAGACATTTTAAAAACCCTTTTGTCTTTTTGTCTTCATGTTAAAATGCACAGGTTTCACAGTAGGTGTAAAGTGTCCATCATATGTGAACACAGCTCACAGTGTGAACAGTGTGAAATTCTTCCTCTGCATTTAACCCATTCACCCATGCAAGTGAAGCAGCGGGCAGCCAGGAACACAGCTTCTGGGGAGCAGTGTGTGTGGACAGTACCTTACTCACGGGTACCGCAGTGGTGCCACTAGCAGTCCTGGTATTCAAACCCACAAACTTCTGATTGCAGGGGCAAGTCCCTAACCACCAGGTCACCAGCTGCCCCCAAAAAAATGGAAGTGTGATGCATATGATTTATATGTTCATGTCTGTTACAAACTTCAGATAAAACATGGAGTGTCTTTTACAAGCTTCAGATGTTCATGTATAATTTAGAACAGCCTCCTCTGAGGAAAAAAGGTCATTGCAATGCTGTTTGCTTGTGCTAACATACCAGTAGAATCCTGTAGGGGTTCTAGCAGAATTTTGAATTGAATAAGAGGTTAGGTTTTTTTTTGTTTTATTACAGCATTTTGATATTAGTGGACCAAAGAGGAGGCCTAGTTCTTAAAGTTATGTACATATAACTAGAACATTTTATCCTTAGTTCGGTAATATCGTCTCACTCTCCCTCTGCAACCATCAGATAAACTTTATTAGCGTGAATTCTCGCAGTGAATGAGTGTTTTTAGTTTTAATGCTCGAGAAGATGTACATTTTACCTGACTACACATGATTCTTTTTAACTGTAAACATTTTTGTGTGTCTAGAAATGTGTGTAGAAGCTGCTGATGGATGTCCATCAAAATTAGTCTTGCTTTCTCTTCTTAAGTTTCTTTTTTATGTCTCATTTCGGCTTTCATTGTACCTGGACAAGGTAAGTGTAAACTTTACTACTCGTTTAGGGAAATGTTTTTTGTAGAAACCTGTCTCTTCATAGGTTCTTTAGGGACCAATAGTGGTTCTATGGAGAATAACCTTCATTGTGTCAGATGGACAGAATGTGGACCGGCTGGAAGCCCAGGACTACGTTATGTATCATTGTTCATTTCATGCTGCTCTGAAGAAATCTGTCAAACTTTCTGTCTTTTCTGATACAAAACTGTCCTTCTGATAAAGCCTGCGCTGGGTTTTTGACGGAGAACTTTCTGAGCTTTCTGCTCAGACACAGTGTGGGCATTTGTGTCCTCAGGAAGCCCCTGTCCCACACTGTTAGACCCTTTCTAACATATTATTGCTGATCTTTTTGGGAAAACTACGGTGAGTGAATCAGGCCCTGTGTTTCTGCAGAAGCGAGTGTGTGTGGTGTGTGTGGGAGAATGACGGGAAGATGATAAGAGACGTACCTCTTTTCTGCAGGTGGCTGAACTCTTCTGAGGAATACAAAGTCATTTGTTCAGTCATTATATTTTCATTTCTGTCTGTATATCACTACTGGCCGCACAAAACCTTGTAACTCCAAATTTTTATTTTTTTAATCGTAATTTGAGAGATCACAGTATGTTCTTTACACTGGAGTTTTGCACCAAGGTACACGATCCAAAATTACTTGGAGATTCTTTTTACATTGATTTTCACTGTAAGTTATGAATGTTTTGACATTCTCTTGTATAGGTGCTGTTTTGGAGCTACGAGGCTTCGTGCAGACTGGTCAGACTGGATGAACTGAAATTCTACAGAAATGATATGGAAGCTTAATGACCTGTTTCATAGAGTTCCTGTCCTCCAACTGCCTCCAGTGATGCGGAAAACGCTACAAACAACAGAAACACGGTCAGAGTAGTGCTGATTATTTCTGCCCTTATCTCCACAAAAACGTTTAAAAAGCTTTTAGGCCTTTTTCTATAAAGACAACATTGTCAATTAGTGTATTAATACTGCAGAGTTTACAGACTCAAGAGTGAACAGCAGTCAGCATCACAAAAAATAAAGATTAAGTAGCAGTATAACAGGATTGATCTTTATTACATGGAACTCTATAAGCTTCAGTTTGAGCAATAATGTTTGAAACATTTATTAATAAGCTGTTTGATAAAAAATTTGACCTCATTTCAGTTTTCCAGTTAAAATGCATTAATTGCTCTGTAAAAAAAAAAACCTTCGTTTTTAAAATAAAAATAATTTTAAGTCTACAAATCGATTTTAACTTTAGTTTGTTCTCAAGCAAAGTAGTACAAAAATATTTACTGATATCAGTAATATTTAAGTAGGTAAGTAATATCAGTAATATTTATTAGAAATGTGTTATTGAACATTTCTACAAAGGGAAATTGTGTGAAATCTAGGTAAAAGGTGTAAGAAACAAGGTAAGAAACATTTATCGTTTCATTATCCTCATATCAAATAATTCTATTTTCTGAACATGGATTTTCAGCAAACAGAACAAACGAGCATAAGCTGTGAAATTTTAGGCAAGTTTAGATTTTTCTCAAATTGTTTACATTTCAGTTTTACAAAATAGTACATTTTCCACAGAAATTATTAAGTACTGAACAAACTAATGAATGAGGATACATTTCAGAAGTTTGTAGCATTTTACTTAAGAAAGAACAGTTTACTAAAATTAAAATCGATTTGTAGACCTAACTTGAAATATACATATGTTTACATTTTCATTAATTTCTTAACTTTTTCTTATGAAAACTCAGCATTCAAACTCATTCAGTTAAAGTAAAAGTAAAGGTTTCGTTACTTTCACCAAGAAGTAAAAGCTGCCTGGCAATAAAAACGACTTGAGTAAAAAACTACTCAGTACTGAATAAGTATAAGCAGCACTACAAGTAGTACTGAATTACTTCTAGCGCTTCCCAGGCTGTCCAGCACTTCTCAGCCCATTATTTGCTCGGCTCTGGTCTAAAATAAGGGCTCTGGAGTGATGGGGGGACAGTAAAGCAGACTAGGTGCTCAACAGGCACAGCAGAATGAAGTTGCACCCAGAAGAGGAACCAGGAGCTACATGTTAGACTGGAATAGAAACTCACTGATATCCTGGAGTACATGTCAAAGTATCAGCACAAGTCCATCAAAGGTCCCTGACCACAGTGATGCAAGAACGTTCTTCCTTACCAATATCGAACCCTGCGAGTGCCACTAAGAGCAGTACTGAGATGCCGGCTCTCATCCTGGAGTGTTAGACAGGCTGCGGAGGAGTGAATGGTCTTGATGGATGGTGATCTGATCTTTGGACTGCTGCGCCGTTCAGCTCAGGCTCTTATACCACGGAGAACATCACATGCTTTGCATGAACAGGCCGGCACTCCCATTCCTACCCGCCAGAAGCTGGGTGGCACATCTCGGCCGCTGGACAGACAGCCTTTATCTCGGCGCTCAATGACCCCTATTGTGGGCATCCAGGTCAGATGTCCTGTCATGGCGCGTGCCAGTGACTGATGTGAGTGTGGGTGTTTTGAAGAGGAAATCAAAGTAAATAAACACTGTGTTGGTATCTAATGCTGATATCTAATTATTACAGAGAAATACATTTTCACATGGGAAAAAAAAATCAATAAATCAGTTGCATGCATTTATGTGCTGTACCATAACTACAGATGTGTGCAAATGTTTGGGCAAATTGTGCTCTTTCTAAGTGTCAGTACGTTACACATCCTATACAGAGGATAGTTTAATGCACAGTTCAAGTGAATTTACTGAACTGAACTCAAATCCTACCTCCAGCACACCACCACTGGGTTCCTGAGCAAGACCCTTAACCCCAAGTTGCTCCAGGGAGACTGTCCCCTGTAGTTAGGGAATGGAAGTTGCTTTGGATAAAAGCGTCTGCTAAATGCCGTAAATGTAAATGCAAATGTAAATGTAATGTAAATAAAAGCATAAAATGTGGCCTGTGCAAAAGTTCAAGCACATTTTTATATTGTATGTTTTATGCTAAACTCAGCAAATAGACCATGATGTGCATTAAAATGTGCAGAAAATGTGTTCTTTGTTAAGGATGTGTGCTTACTTTCACTACATCAAAAAACATGTAATTTGATGTTCAAGTGTCTGCTGTACGACCGCACGTCATCACATATCAGTTCAAAACCCTGGATACTTTTGTGGTGCTAATGCCGAAATGATT
The DNA here is from genome assembly GCA_037577275.1 of Bryconaethiops microstoma. Lineage (NCBI taxonomy): Eukaryota > Metazoa > Chordata > Actinopteri > Characiformes > Alestidae > Bryconaethiops > Bryconaethiops microstoma. Next base: position 7,723 of record JBBJLS010069932.1, read on the forward strand.
TGTATATGACATGACTCAGATACCATCATGCACCCCTAACAATTTTATAAAACCAGAAAAAAATTTGAAGAAAAATTTGAAGTTTTGAATTTTTTTCTGATTTTGAAGCTTTTGTGCAATCCTTGATTCTGTATAAACTCTTTCATTATTAGGTTGCTTGGCAACCATAGCTGACTATTAACAAAGAACATTGCTTAATCAAAAAAATAGTGTGTCACGATTACTATTAATAATAAAAGTAATTACTTTATTGTCCAATGTTGTATTATAGGGTGGTAAGATGACTCTCACCTTATAGTGAGAAGGTCTTGGGTTTGACTCCTGGCTGGACGGCGTTCTTGCGTGGAGCATGTCCTCCACATGGGCTTCCACCGGGTTCTCCGGATTCCTCCCACAGTTCAAAGACCTGCATAGCAGGTGGACTGGACCCTGTCTGGGATGTCTCTCCACATTTCACCCTATGAGTGCTGGGACAGACTCTAGCAGCCCCCGACCCTGGTTTGGATAAGGGGTTCAGAGAATGGATCGAAGGTATATTTTACCATATTGCAGCTTTTCAATAAAATCTTTGTCGCATCTTACCAAACAATTAACAAATTAACTGGGTAACATTTTGGTGACACTGAAGGGCAGCTTCGCAAGGCTACACCCACATAAGCCATTCATGATAACTGACAGTCCTACATTTAGTAATAATAATAATAACAAACAGATGGATGGATGGATGGATGGATGGATGGATGAATAACTTTTTTATAGCATCTTTCTCAAACGCTTTACAAATATTTGAGACAGAACAAGAAGCTATGTTCATTAAACAGTAGTTAACAAAAAACATCAAACAGTCCAAATTATCACACAGATGACAGTAGAAGGAAAGAGCAAACAGAGTCAAGAGTTAGAAGAAGAGGCAGAGCACTGAGAAAAAATTTACAAAGTAAAGAAAAGAATTACAAAAGCTGCCATTAACCATTCTGATGTCCTTTCATCTCATCTGGGGTTGACACTTGCTGGAATAAGTATTTATTCAAGTCTCCTCAGCTTTATGTTGGTAGTCTTTAAAGGATCTTTCAGGTGCTGTGAATATGTTCTAATGAACGTGTTCTCAAAGTTACGTAAAAGGGCCCTAAAACAAAGATGCAACTGAACGTGGACAATAAAAACAACACACTAAGCTTTACATTCTCAGCCCAGTTATTTTCAAAAATTGCCACGTATCAGTAAAATGGAAATTGATTTTTTTTGTCAAGAAACTACCCCTATTATTTAAAAGTTTGGTAAAAGTGAGTGTACAAGTTTCTAGATGATCATTAGAATGAATAAATTAGAATGAATAATAAATATAAATCAGGAGGGGTAATAGGAAAACTTGCAGCATGCCGTCAGTGACACTCAGAGACGTGAAATCACGGCTGGTGCGGAAAAGCCATTGTTCTGATCCCTCTTTGTTTTGGGGACGGGATCTGCGTGATCAGATTATCAGATTCTGAGTTACATTTTAATCCAAGCTGTTTATGCAGAGAATCAGGAAACACAAACATACATACAAACAAGTGTACCTACATCTAAACAGAATTTTGTTGTATTTTATAATACATTTAACAACTAATCTGTTTCATAATTAGGCAAGTTTGATATAAACTCCACCTTGTGCTTTCACTCCATGGCCACTTTATTCAGTATTAGTGGTTTATGAGATATTATTTGGGTGGTGGACCGTTCTCAGCACACCAGTCACACTGCTATGGTAGTGCGTGGTGTTTGTGGAGAGTGTCAGGGACAGCGGTGTGTCACTGCTAGATTGAGAATGGTTCACCATCCAGAAATATCCAGAAGGGCCGGAGGATGGCTAACATACACTGATGGGACCTTTTGAGGGACCCAGATGGCTTCACCATCACATCATTCACAAACTAAGCTAATGAGACTTCAGTTAAAGCTGAGGAACGTTAACTGGCATGTGGAAGGAGAACATCAACAGGTCTGAGTGTTTTCTACAGGCTGGACATTTTCTGTGCAGCTTTTTGCCACGGCCTGATCAGCTCTGAGTTTTACAAGCACATTATCAGGGTCTGAACAAAATTCTTCAAACAGCCCTCGCAGGAGAGAGTCTTTATCTCCACCAGGCTTCCTTTACAGCCACGCAAATCAGACTGATAGTCAAACGCTCAGGCTGCATCGTTTAACTGCTCCCGCCTTCTACATTTGCATAACTCACTCAAACTGTAACCAGGGCTGTCGAGTGAGGGGTTAACGATCACAGAGGAGTATCGAAGAACCGTAACAGTGAACGGTCAAAGATGTGGAATGGATATGCCCCTCACTCTCCTTTGAGTAGGTGTTGTTTAACATAATTTACGTGAAGAACATGGAGTGACAGATTGCTCTGCAGAGTGCAGAAAAAGTGAAACAGGGGGCGGTAGAGTGCAAAAGAAAAATCTCCATACACCAACACACTTCTGAAACATCATCAAAACTCTGGAAACACACAAAAACACCTTTAATTCTGTTAACAAATGCTTCTGCTTTATTATTGTATGTAAACAACGAACATTTCAGTAGAGAAATCAGTTCAGAAATACGTGTTAAAAGCTGCCGGCGAAATGAATACAAATCACATTTGTTCCAAACCACAGAAGTATAAGGAAATATTGCTCCTCGTGCTGATCCCAAGACTCGTGCTCATCTACAGTGTGTACATTCTTAGTGCTCATTACAAATGCAACAAAAGCCGATCCTTCATGCAGTTTAACGCTGAATCTTGTGCATCAGCTTGAATTTATACATCAACTTATTTTATTAGTTTATTATTAAAGGTCCCATTTCATCCCTTTAAATCAGCACTTGTAGTGCCTTCCAGAATCTCATTAAATGAGCCCCATCTTAATAACTGCACTTACTGGTCTTAAATCAAATAGATCAAACTTGCTAGTAAGAATAAATAGACATGTTGATTCACCTGGGCGGTGAAATTAAATGTGCTAAATTTGTGCAGTAAGGCAATTAATTAATTCACCTCATCAATAATATATTAAACACTCAAACTAAACCCCCCCCACCAAAGTCAAAAAACACTCTGACCAGTCTCAGGTCTTCTAATCAATTTAATAAAGGTACTATGCCCGGGAGAGACGGTGGCTCAAATTGCTCATATTTAAAGGATATTAAGTGCAGAAATTAATTTAAGATGCAAATTTCCGATCACACGTGTCAAACTAATTTTTTGGCTTACTAAATAATTTCTCTCAGGAACAGTAGAGCAACAGTGCAGCAGGGCCACTTTACACTGGCTGGCAGCATGAATGCGTTTCATAACGAAAGTGTCTGCCCTTAAACATTTTAGAATCAAGTTAATAGAACAAAAACCCCAAAAGTAATAACTGCACAAGTAAACACTGTGGTGCCGAAACCCATCACCTTTCTGTAAATGCACGTCTTTGAAGCTGCTGTGAGAAAAAAAAACATTAATTTATGGTTCTTTAAAAGGCCCACAACCTTCATTTTGTCACATTTTCTTTTATAAAGTCTAAATATTTGTGTGGTTTTATTTACCATATTTCATTTCTACAACCTCTCTTTATCCCTTAGCATTAAACAGGCCGTTACTGTTACTGCACCTTTAAGATTGACGTATGTAAATGAGTGAAAAATTCAAAAAACAAACAAAAAAAAAGGTAGATCAAAATGCCAGTGTTGATAATTAGTGGCTTTCAGCCACGCCCCTCCTTATTGGACTGTGAATAACACAAACTCGAATAATTAAGCAATTTTGAAAAATGAGAAAAATGGTTTTCTTCTCAAACTCTTTCAAAGGCCGGTCTCCTGAGACTGCTGATGCCTTTTTGCAGTAGTTATGTTGTTAATGTGATGGCCAGAAATGTAAAATTTGTGTTTGCTATTACACGAGGAATGACATTGGAGTGCCTGTAGCACTTGCTTTTAAAGCTAAAGATCCTCTGGGTTAGTTTTACCTCAACATTAAATTATCATCAACCAATTGGTACCTGCTACTTCTTTCTCTTAGAGAGCCAAAATTTAACACACATACACACAAACACCCCACTACAGGCAGTATAGGGAAAGGGTCACCAGTCTTGTGGCTTTGGTTTCCCTTCCAGCCAAGCAGGAGCTCAGGTCATCCAACTAATCAGCTGTTTTGAGACCAACTGGTTAAACCAGTGGAATCTGGTGAGCTTTTGTGAGCTTCTGTTGGATTTTAGTGTACTCCTGCAGCCACACCGATCCTTTGAGGATGAGCTTGATATATATGACCCCTGGTATACAGCAATAGATGGACTCACTCTAACATCCATTTAAATTTATCATCCTCCATTCCTCCTTTTATAAACACACCTCGCACCGTAACCACACATTTCGGGTCCTGGAGGATCACAACTCTGCAAAAATTATTCTCACTGGCCACTATATTAGAAACACCTAACGTGTAGCTCCACTAGGTGTACATTTATAGACTGGAGCTGGAGGATGGCTAACAAACTGCACCAACAGATGGGCAACAGTCTCTAACAGTACACCAGCAAGGTGGAGTTACAGTAAAGTGGGATACAGTGGACAGTTCTTTGTCCCTCCAGGACTGGACTCTGACCTCCCCCCTCTACAGCTCTCCACGGAGCCGGGTGTGCAGGTCCTCCTGGTCAATTTTGGCTGTCTGGTCGTGCCAGCGGTGGTGAGCAAGCAGAGCCACATTGCGGGCAGCGA
>JBBJLS010069933.1:0-12440 GCA_037577275.1 Bryconaethiops microstoma
CACACACACACACACACACACACACACACACACACACACACACACACACACACACACACACACACACACATACTGCATATATATAAACTTGGAATAACTACTTTCAGTGCTCTTAAGAAAATTTTAGCTGTTGGTTCCATTTTTGTAAGTGATATTCACAAATATGAACAACCATTTTTAATATATAATGTAAAGCTTATATGATTTTATATCAATTATAGATCAATTTCTTAAAAAAAGGACAGTGCTTGCATCTACATTCAAACTGGATCATGTCATTACAGTAATGATATGATCCATCAGAGCCCTGTGATCACTGCAGATAAATACAGAATTCCAGCTGATGGGTGTCTGAGCTTGCTAATGGATATGAACTGGAATTAAATGGTTTTTCTTACCTCCATGAATTTTGCATTGAAGCACTCAAGGAGAGCTGGTGCAGCATCTTCCTGTCACAGTAAATTTCACATGTAAAAGTGTGATTGAGAGTGTGAGTGTGTGCGTGTGGCTCAACCCACATTATTTTGCAGTCACTGACATGCCCAAGAACAGACACTGGGTCATTTTTGTCTTCAGTAAAAAGTTTGTGGAAACTACTCTATGGAAAACAAAAATATTTTGTTTGTCCTGTGTACAGGTTCTCTTGTTCACCTCTTAGTCCTCTGAGTTGCATGGTTCTTGTGAAGTCAAAATACAACCTCAAAACATGATACAAATAACACTCCTTACAAGTAAGGACGAAATATACATAAAACATACTACATAACACCAGCTGCTCCAACTGTACGCTGCTTCTGTTAAAGCTATTTAATTGCCACACTTCACAAAGCTTGCTGGTATGCATCAAGTATTTCGGCGAGACTGCCGGTTTTATAATGTCAGTTCAATGTGCAGAGTACATTGCACGTGCACATGTAGTACGTTGCACGTGCACATGTGTGTCAGACACAGCAGTATGCACTACGCAAACACCTTCATTTTAGCCCATAAATGAAATTAAGGACAATTAAGAGAAAAAGTGCACAGATTAAAGCTGATTAAATGGGGAAACTACTGAATTCAAATTTTGAACCTCCTGAATTAACGCTTTAAATTAAGGGGTTTCACACTCCTGCATTAAATCAACTTTTAAGGTAAAATTAAAGGGGCCACTTAATTCAAATTAAGGGGTTTGGTGTATTGTCAGGGGTAAATTAAGGTAGGGTTGAACACATTCTAAGCACATTGTGTTTTGTAGGGATGGCTGGAGATTTTTATGCACTATCTACATGACCCACTTACCTGGTTGGTCCATGAATGATAGCTGGTCTGATGGCATTTATCAGACGCTTTTATCCAAAGCATTTATCAGACGCTTTTATCCAAAGCGACTTCTATTCCTTAACTACAGGGGACAGTCTCCCTGGAGCAACTTGGGGTTAAGGGTCTTGCTCAGGAACCCAGTGGTGGTGTGCTGGAGGTAGGATTTGAACCCACGACCTCTTGGTCTAGAGGCAAGTATCCTACCACTAGGCCACCACCCCCATCTTCTAGCCCTTCATTAGTTGTTAGTCTCTGGTCTAAGGACACTGTTGGATGTTTTTGGTTGGTGGACTGGTCTCATGCTTTGGTGGAAGCAGGGAATAAATCGTTACAGTACAAAAAGCTGTATTTCTAAACAGACCAAAATTTGTAAAAGTAGAGCAGACTGTTCCATCATTGGTCACTAAACTAATTTCACACGCCACTTTCAGTTTCACAGTGGAGGGACAGCTACGTACGTTAATCGTTGCCCCGGTCATCATTCATTATATCATTTTCATTTATCACTTTAGGCAAATGATACAGTTTGAAAATGAGGCCCGGCTGCAGCTGAAAAATAATGTGTTGCACTGGAGTCGCTGAAGGTGCATATCAGGACAGTTCAGGAGGAGGCGTGCATTAATCCTCCTGAACTGTGACATGCTCATCAGTCGAAAATATTTGCCCTACACCAGAGCCTACACCTGTTCAGTAATGATGTGAATATAGAGGGCAAGCATTGCCTCTTTTCTCAGTGAAGTCGAAGTAATGTTGTCTGATGACATTTTGAGGCTCTGCTTTAAAAAATGACACATTAGCATTAAATTACAAATGTGTAAAATGACAAAAAGGCAATTCGTGAATCTCTTTTTGTTGGGAGTAAGGAGAGAGCAGATCCATGCTTCTATTTCCTAGTCAATAAACAGGTTAATATCGGTCCAAATTACATTTATGTTTGTTAGCGTATTTAGTTCATTCGTCCAAAGTAATAAATGGTATTCACCTTGTTCATTTAACAATGTTAATGATAACACTTTAATGAAAGATCGTCATAAATACTTATTTTGTTTTCCTGGTACACAGGAACATTGAAGTTGGGTTATCGAAGTTGCACTAGCACACAAGAAGTTGTGATTGATTCTAACAAACCCTCAGTGCATTAAGCATCCCTCTGCAGCAGAGTTCTGAATTCTAGAGACAACGGAGATTCCTTCAAGTGGCGGGTACAATAGATGGAGCCAATTTTAAGACCAGAGCTCCACCCGAAAACACATCCTGTTATTACAATTGAAGGGGAGGCTATTCAACTAATTTGCAGTGTGCAGTGGACCATGGGATGAGCATTTGGAACCTTAATGTTGGTCTAGCACACATAATACATGATACTTGTGTATTCTCCCTCACGTTAATATATGAACATGGTGGTGCAGGCAATGTTTTATTGGATTTAAACATTTGAGGGGGTTGACATGCCTCTTTTTCCGTTGAGTGATTTGGCCTACCCTCTGCTAACTTGGCTCATGAAACTTTACCCAGAGGGAGGAGGTTTCAGCAGCTCAACTTCAACTACAGATTAAGTGAAGCCCATAAGACAGTTGAGTGAGCCTTTGGTTGTCTCAAAGGATGCAGTCTTTGCCTTCTAAAAAGAATATGATGCCTATATAGCTTTCGCAAGCTGTCTGCTTTCTTTGTGTTACGTAATTACCATGAGGTGGATAATGAGACATTTTTTGAGAGAGATTACAGAGGAGTTACAGAGAAGGAAGAGGGTCAGGGTATGGAGCATCATGAGTGGGGGTTTGCCGAACGACAGCATAATGACAAGAAATGCACAGTGTAGCTGCATTTGGCAAGCAGTACAGGCCAGCATGATCTTTCCAAATAATGCAAATATTCTCTTTTTCCTTTAGAATGTTAAATAAAGCTTGTTATAGAAGGTTACTGGAGGTGACCGAAGTGACTTCCTACATAGGAGGCACTATCAGAAGCTCATATACAATCATTTACAGTTGCTCAAATTGATCAAACCAAGGAGCTTTTATTGAGTACCGAAACTACTTGTGCAAGGGAGGGAAATGCAAGGCTTTCGTCTGTAGTCAAGAGGAGTCGGATAATGCTGACATAACCCTTAAATAGAAACTTGAAAAGAGCAGAACCTTGAAAATGAAATATAACCTAATAATGCTCAAATTAAGGGCCACTACAATATTAAGGGCATATACATGCTTTGAAAAATGATTTTCATGATTTGAAAAAAAGTGTAACAACCTAGGTTGTAGTAGTCTTATATACTATTAATGCCATGTAGATCGGATAAAGTGCTGGAAGATTAATTTTGGGAGAATGGAGACTGTGACCATTGCTGATGTGGAGGGATCAATGGTAGCAGGACAGTACCTGTGGCATGGACCAGGAACGAGGGGTGATATTGATGGAGGTGTTGTGGTCCAGGATGGTGTTATCGAGGACTGAGGGTGAACAGGATATAAAGCACTTACAAGAATGTCTGGAGATTAGCTTGTTGTTGTGCTTGCATGGACCGGAATCTTCTCTCCTCCTGTCGTGCCTGAAATATCCTCTCAAAAGCAACAGGATCTTGAGCCAACTGCTCAGCTTCATCTATTTCCTATAGCATCCTTTTACTGTCAGTTATGTATGCCCAGAATTCATCATCAAGTCAGCTTGATTCTCCCTTTCCTTTTTGAGGCTGAGCTCGAGGAAAGGGCAGTCTCCCTCCTCTGGTGCACTCCTTCTTGTCCCTGATCTCTGTGCTCTGAGCAACAAACACGTCTGCATCAGCAAGGGTGTTTATGGCATAAGTATCAAAGGATACCTCACTTCAATCCCTGTTTACTGAAATAAACAATTTCTCTGAGGTACCCATATTATATTATTGCAGAAAAAAAAAAAACATTCCGAGGCATAATGTTGTGTACAAAATACAGTGTGTGTGAATATTCCTCCAGGATCATGATGTAAAACAGGAAGAGCTAGAAGTAAAGATGATGCTGGGCTTTCTCTGGAGTTGGTGTTGAGGTTCCATGTGATGCAAACACCAAAGATCTCTGCTGAGGAACCATTAAAGTTCAGCACAGAGTGATCACAGCATGCTATCTTGACGTCAACAACCATCTCTTTTGTTTTGTCTGCATTAAGAAACAGGTTATTGGTTCTGCACCAGTCCATTAGCCCTTGCAGCTCTTCTCTAAACGCCTCGTCATTCCCAATTTTCAAGCCCACTATAGTCATAGTCATAGAATTTAATGATGTGGTTTGATCTGTGCACTGCTGCACTGTTGTGAGTCAGCGGCGTGAGCAGCAGATGGCTGAGCACACAGCCCTGAGGGACCAACGTGCTCCCGATCCTGACTGTCTGGGGTCTCCCAGTCTGGAAGTCCAGGAGGTCTTCAGGCCCTGCAGTATCAGATTTCCAATCAGATACTGAGGAATGATCGTGCTGAATATTGAACTCAATGATTAGTATTGATTCGTATTCTCACTCAAGTGTCCTTTTTGTTTTGGTGGGTGAGGGCCAGGTGAAAGGGTGGTGGTGATTACATCATTACAGCTTGTTCATTCAGTCAACATAGGCCAAAATGAAAGTACCTTGCACTTGGATCCTGCCGCAATCTTCAGTACGCATTGTCCATTTTATCCATTTAAACTGAACAAAACAAAAAGGATTTTTGGATCAGGATTACAGTGGAAGCAAAAAGGATTTTTGGAGCAAGATTACAATGGGAGGGGAATCAAAATAAAACCTGGTGAGGGGCATGACAAGAGGGTAGGGCAGGGGAGTTATGGAGCAATCAAAGCCACATGTAAGGTAAACTAAGCAAAGCAAAGGCACACGACATGACTGGTCAACCAGGAAAAAGAATGAAAACCAAATAGGAATGTTACAATGAGTGGAGATATAAGGCAGATGTACTTATTGAAGTGGCTTGTCAGTGTGTACTAATGTTCCTATTTTGACTACTTAACTGCCTCATAATTCAAATGACACTGTGATATTTTGAGTAAAATTGTACAAAAAAAAGTTTTGGAACTTTTAACCACAGATTGTAATGGGGGCAACTTCTGAAAATGAGATTCATTTTTTCCTTAAACAAAAACAGCTTTGTCCAGATGCTAATGGGAGAACTACAGCATTCCTCAGGGGCCTAAGGTTGTTTCTATGGAGTACATTTCACATTCTCAAGAAGTGCAACCCTCACTTTAAAAAAATACAATCTGTATAAGAGTAATGCTGACCACACTAAAATTATAATGTATGTATTGTGTCGTGTACTTCATCCATTAAGCTCACCTGGTAGTGTTGTGATGCAAACACCAAAGATCTCTGCTGAGGAACCATTAAAGTTCAGCACAGAGTGATCACAGCATGCTATCTTGACGTCAACAACCATCTCTGAGTGTTCCATGCTAAAAGGTGGCCCCGGAATGTTCCAGCTGTCCGTGCTTCCACTTCACTAAAGTCTGCTTTCAGATGCTTAAAGCACTCTGCATTGCTGAGCTCTCTCAACACGAGCTTTCCTCATGTTCTCTCCCCCACCCTCCCTCCCTCTCTAACCCTCTCTCTATCTGTCCACTGCAGTTGTAGGTAGCATGAAGTGAGGGCATGAATTCTCAGTTTAACGCCTCTATCAATCTGGCTGCAGTGGAGGCACAGGCATGCTATCCGTTTCCACAGAGACGGAGGAGTGGAGGTGGGGCCTTGATGCGCTAACATTACATTACAGGCATGAATTACTGCTTCTCTACCACTTGACCACAGCAAATCTGTGTGTGTGTGTCTGTCTGTCTATCTGTCTGTCACTGCCTCAAGATTCACAAACCACTGACTAGTGTTGAACAATACCGATAAAACTAAAAATTAATTTCCAGTCACATCCTGCTATCAAATCACATTTAAGATAGAATGAATAAAGGTAATTAGCTCATACTTCAGATGCCATACCTGGTAAAAGAATGGCTTATAAACCTGACACAACTTGTTCAATTGAACCATTTTGTACCATTTTCTTCTCAAAAATGTCACTAAGGTAAAGCTTACACAGTGCTGTAACCAGACAGAAAGCAAAGGGAAACTACTATTGATTTCTTTTCTCGGATTTTCAAGCACAAAACAATCAAAAGCACCCAGCAAATGACAGACACTGCATTTAACTCCAGACCAGCATAAATGACTGTGAAACCAACACTAGTATACCGGTAGCACCAACCTTGAACATATAAACCCACCCTTAAAATACATCCTTTCCTCAAAGAGACAAAAAACACAGATGTGTTCAAGCACCAGGCATACATATTAAATATTAAACACTTTAAATACTGTCCAGAAAAAAAGCGGACCATCCAGCTCTTCTAATTAACATGAGCTGATGGAATTCTCTCTCTTCCTCTTTTCATTCTCTCTCTCTTGCTGCGTCTCTATCCATCTCCCCCTCCCTGGAGGATTTCCTCTCCTCCTGATCGCAGGCTTTGAAAGCTGGGAATTGAGCATCGAGTCTGAATTCATTGTCTTCTCTCTCTCCCAGTGGAATCTCAAAAGACAGGCAGAGACAATGCCTTATGGAGTAGAGTTTCACTCCACTACACGACCAGCATTAGAGGCGCTTTTCTGTCGCTGCTCTCCTGCGGCAGCAATAATAAACCTGAGGTGACCTGTTCCACTCCTGTTACGGGTTTATTCTTGCCAACATTTTTAATGCCATTTATGTTAACCTGTAAAAAAAAAAAAAAAAAACAAGGAAAAATAACGCTAAATGTGTTCTGATTGGGTTGTGTGGGGGTTTTTTTTATATTATTTAAAAAAAATTAATTATGTGTCATTTTCATGCTTTTATAAAATCTAATTTGGATTTTCTATTGCTTTGTTAAAAATCCCAAAAGTGACCAAAAGACTAGATTTAACATTTAGATTTTATTTCAGCAATGTGGTTAGATCAGTGTTAAACATTTCTTCAGATGAGTTGGTTGTTCAGATTACTTAGAGAGCATATGAACATGCAAAAAGAAATTGAATATTGTGATTATTGACATTCATGAGGTTTGGTTTTTTTATATGTATATAGTTTTCCCTTTAACCTAAATGTAGTCAATCATACTAGACGTGGTTGGTGTCTGAAGTTTCTTCTTCAACTATCATTAGTTGAACAGCAACACCAATATCATAAAGACAACTACAGGAAAATGATCAGCTAGTTAATTAGCATTTACTCAAATCACTTTTGTTTGACTGAAGTACGCGTTGCTCAGTCAACTGTCCTACAAGCTACGTAACACAACTGAAGAGCAAATTTCCAAAACTCAGTCTATTTTTTGTAATTTTTTAGGTAACACTACTATTGACATATTTTTATATGACCTCTTTATATACAATAGTATAACCGACCAAAACTCAGTCCCTGCATAATACATGGTACAAGATTAGCTGAATTTCCAAAACTAACTTAGTGAACTTACTTACCCAGGTCTCCCAGGCGGTAGATCATAAACAAAGATGGCTCTATGCTGTGTCATGTAGTAGGATATAAATATTCAACTTGTACATATTTTTTGTGATGTTGAATATCGATTTACTTAAAAATTGTTTTCATTATATATTTTAAACAAATTTGCCCAAACTAAAATGTGCAGGAGTTGCACTTTAGAAACAGACATTGAAAAATGACAAGTAACCGTAAAATTTCAATTAAAAAGATATATTTCCTGTGAGAATTGCTTTCCAATAGGTAAAACAAGTAAAATGCGATTTTCTGGAAGAAAAGCTTTTGGACTGAGTGAGTTTTGGAAATTTGCACTTCAGTTGTGTTTTGTAATTCTTGTCTTTTTATTTAATAATGTTTTTCTTCGTTTCTTTTTTTTCTTAGTCAACAGCATTTGCCCTCATTTGCTACTCAGTCCTAGTCCTGAAGATATTCCACCCTGGAGAGTTCAGATCCACCACATCTGGCTCTAATATTTAGCTGCCCCTTAAGGCCTTGATTATTTACTTCAGGTGTGTTAGATTAAGCTAAACTCTGCAGGGGGGACCCCTGGGCTAAGGACATAAATAGGCATATTTGATTTCTTGCTATTCCTTTACTGTCTTGTTTTCAGTAAAGAGCTGATCAAAGTAGTGACTGGGAATGATAGAGTGTTCGAGGGGGGGGGTGGTTACATGGATGAGAGAAGTGTGAAACTCATGTTCTCCCTAGATTCACATCTGCTGCAGGTGAAACATAGGAGCCTGAGGAGCAGGAAGACAAGAGAAGAAAGTTCTTCTTGTGTAGTAAAAGGTTTAATGTGTACATGTCATTACAATGTTTAATGCCTTAATGCCCTATTTTGATTAATTCCTAGCAATTTAGTGGGCAAGAGGTCAATCATAGAGCTTCACTTTTTATATTATGTGATGTGTGTGTGTGTGTGTGTGTGTGTGTGTGTGTGTGTGTGTGTGTGTGTGTGAGAGAGAAAGAGAGAGAGGGGCCGCACTCATGTTTTCCCTACCTGACCATCTGGACTGCATCGTCCCTGACCCAGCAGCCATCTGGGCCAAGTCCAGGATCCGCCTACGTTCTGCTACCATCTGACACTGCACACACACACACACACACACACACACACACACACACACACACACACACACACACACACACACACACAGCACCCGGGGGAAAAAGTTTTATTTTGATACTCCCAGATACCCTGGGGTGAAGGAAGTTATTGCAGTGAAGGAACTACAGAAATGTTGTATGTTTATGTGTGAGTGTGTTTGAAATGTGAACAGTGTGCTGATCCCAAAAGATTGAATAATCTACTTCTAAATCCTAACCTACTTCCAAAGAAAATGTTTCATTTTATTATTACTGTGACTTCTGCCATTTTGTTATTCCTGTAAGTTCACAAAAATAACATTTTTCCAGCACACATCTTTCAGAACCCATAAATGTGAAGAGACTGACAAGCTGTGTCCAAAATTTTGTAGACACTGGCTCATCCAATGTTTCCTCTGAAATCAAGGGTATTGATAGAGAATTTGTCCAATTGATATTCATACAAAGACGCCTCAGCTGGCTCTGAAAGGGACATCAGCTGCACAGTTATCTTGGAAGGGTCAGTCCTCCTGGCAGGCTGCAATTACAGGGCAGCAGTTTGAGAAAGATACGGTTCAAAATGATACTGTTTAGAGAATTTAGCAGTCAGGTCAGATAGAATTATATAATGACAACGGACAATTATGCTTATGCAATGTATATGTGTAGATATGGACATGTGGTTGAAGCACAGTACACCAACTGGTATGATTCTTTTTTTCCCTGCTTTTATACTACACTGATGCCAAAAGAGTATTAGCTCTATATAATTTATAGGCATACGATTTAACTGCTTCACACAGGTAATATTCAGCAAATGATACTAATATTCTAATATTATCACAGTCCATTCTAGAATATTAATACCTGGACAAAAAGTGCTTGCTTTTATAAGCGGCGCACTGTTTAGTGCATGCTTAGAAGCGACACTGCTTTGGTTCTACTGGAGCATGCATTAAACTTAGTGGTATTGGTTTTTATTGGTGCAGTCTGAAGTTTCTTGCAGCACTTGCATCATTAGCAAACAGAAATAAAGATAAAATAAAAGTATTAAGATATATGCTGGTCACTTTGTAATTATTTTCTACAGTGCACTCTGAACAAGCTCTACTGCTGGACTTTCACAAAAGCTATACATGAATGTCTAAGAACATGTTAAGATTCCATAATACATACATAATACATAATTGATCTGGTTTATTTTCTTTTCTCAATAAGGATTCCATCACCACCTGTAAGTATCAGATAAATGCAAAAATGTAAATTTATTAAAAAAAATGTATTTGGTCACTTTTTGGCTGTTTGCTTTCAGCTTCCTTATTTCATTTATAACAGTTTGGTGTATAGCCAGTCGGTGAGAGAGATGTTTTATAAATACAGTGTATCCCTGCAAAGTCACAGTTCAGTTTGACGCTAACTAATAATTGTTTTCTTAGAACCTAATTAATAATTGTTCACGGAAACCCCCGCAAATCCGTGGAAACCGCAGATGGCCTCCTCATTGTTTTTGCTTTTTCTGTGGCAATATATAATTTTTCATGCATTTTAGTGCAAAAAAATTTAGTTGAACATTCATTTAACATGGCCTAGGGCAGCGGTTTCCAAACCTTTTTCTGCACACAATGGGGCTGACGTTACCTGCTCCAGTTTCGAGCAGCCCGTCTGTGCACCAACAATTCACTTCACTTGCATGCGGTGAGTTGGAGGCAAACCCAGAGCGGATTTCCAGTGATATGTGTATTCTCCTATCCTTTAAGTGCAATGGATTCTTTCGCGAAAGATTCAAGATTCAACAGCGTTGAACTATTATTTTATGTTAAATGTGAGGGGGGGTCCAAACAAATAATTCTGAAATGTGAAGGGGACGTGTCTGAATGGCAGTGACGCCCATGCCATTTTTAGAGTTGATGTTTAAGGTTCTGGAAAAGTTCGTATAGTTTTAAGTGTGTGTGCCATTCCAGCTGCATTTACAGCGGTTCAGTTGTCAACTTCGTTCAAATATAAAGTACATACACATACTTTTGTGTAGGTGTGCAGTGTACAATTAATAAAAAAGACTGGTTTTCTTTATCAGTTCGGGTTGTGTATCATTCTGTAACTTTCTACCTTATTCCTTATGCCACATCTTCTACAAGCAAGTTAGATGCGTTAGGTTTTGTAAGTGTGGTAGCAATAAATCAACAATGCAGTGAAATATGTACTTATAATACTTTAGCATTTTTGGAAGCAAGTACTTCAGTACTTTAACTTAAGTGAAATTTGACTGTATGACTTTCACTTGTATTGGAGTAACATTTGACTAGTGATATCTGTACTTTGACTTAAGTAATGAAGTTAGGTACTTTGTCTGCCTCTGCTATGGCGCCATACCACACAGCATCCATTTTTTTAGCTGAGAGAGTTGTGCAGACTTAAGTCACTAATCAGGAAAAGCACATGCGACTCCATTGAAACTAAAATGGCCAGGGCTCTGTTTGGCTACCCTATCACACCACAATCCACAACGGGAAAAACACCGGCCAAGTTATTGTTTGGAAGGGTGCTGAGGTCAACTCTGGACTTAACACACCCGGATTTTCAAAACAAAGTACACCACAATCAGGAAAAACAAAAGCACTACCACGACAGACACGCTCGAGAAAGGGTGCTGGACGAAGGAGACTTGGTTTACACATGCAACTTAAGTTCCGGCCCAACATGGATTCCTGGAGCTGTTACAGAAATATCTGGCCCAGTGTCCTGCAAGGTCACATTGGCGAATGATCAAGTGATGTGCCGACACATTGACCAGGTGCATAACAGAAGTGTGATTTTGTTGGCAACCGAAAAGGCGCCTGACACGACACATGAGGTTATTGGAAGACCTACTACCACAAGTGAGACACCCCTTTCCCTGGATTCGAGTAGATTAGATTATTCTCCCTCTTAGGATATTACAGTGGGAAAGGGGTTCCCCGAGTGTTGGTTTTCCATTGCCGAGCTGCTGGGTGGCGGAAGTTCCAAGGATGATGAGGAGGATCCGTAATTCTGGGGTGACAGGTGGGCGGACCCAATTCTGGCTCCGGAGGTGATTGCGGACCCCTTTATTTTCGGTCCGACTGGGAAAGTGCTCCCGCTTAGGCTCGCTGTTTGGCAAGGCAGGAGTTCCGTGGTTCGGAGGCAAAGGGGAGGTGGTTCACAATGCCCCTGTCTCCAAAGAGCGCCTCCCACCACGGGCCCAAGGACCCTGCGCACGCTGGTACTCCAGACGTTGAGACGGCTCCAAGCATGGCCCACGTTGGCTCCCCGGCTTTGGATACAAGCTGGAACTCAAGCTGCAGAGAGTGTTCATGCCACTGCGGCTCCAGCTGCAGAGAGTGTTTGTGCCGCTGCGGCTCTAGCTCCAAGTTTCAAGTTTCAAGTTTTATTGTCATATACAAATAACAATGTAGCATCATTACCCGTAATAAAATTTTTAGGCTCGTGTTCCCCCAACTTTACATAAATTTATAGAATGTACAGATATTTTTAAAAAATGTTAAGAATTGAATATATATAAAAATTTAATTATATATATATATATATATAATTACATTTATA
>JBBJLS010069934.1:0-12439 GCA_037577275.1 Bryconaethiops microstoma
AGAGAGAGAGAGAGAGAGAGAGAGAGAGAGAGAGAGAGAGAGAGAGAGAGAGAGAGAGAGAGAGAGAGAAATAAAATGCTCAAAATCAAGAAAAACATGTTTCCATAAAAGAGAAAAAATGTATTTCACAGCACAGGCAATTGTTATGAAACATCTTAACATCTTAACTTTCTAAACATCTTAACTTTCCTCTCAAACAGATGCTGATGTTTACTTGTGCACATACACAACACACACACTTTTGAAGCTACCATTGTGTGAGCCTTCTTAGTTTCACCAATGTTTAGCTCAACTATTGAGCTAAACATTGGTGAAGCAATCACTCAACTATTCAGTAAACTTAAGAATGAGACATGACCACTTTAGTCACAGATGTTGTTGCCTTTGAATGGCGCAACCATCTAAGCCACATGCGACTCTTTACCCCTTTGTTGTTGTTTTTTTTTTTACTATATTTTGCTGTCACTGGCATAGGTATAAAGTCATCCTTACATAATATTAGTTGTTGAAATATTGCAGCCTTTACCCCAAATAGATAGAAATGCTTTAACACTTTGTCAACTAAAATGTGCTACATCACAAGCTGGCACCTTGTGCACAAACTAAATAGCAGTGGCTTAAGTGGATGTTGTCCTAAACTAGCAATTTACTCAAAATCTAAAATGAAAGAAGTTAGCAAACAACAAAAAATGTAATGTTGAGACATTTCCATAACAAGCACACTACATTTGCAGAAAAGTATCTAGCTGTAGATGAATGCATAAGAGTCTTTTCAGAACTTGTATTTTACTTTTTTTTAAGCTAGCTGTTTTACGCATTTTCAAAGTTTGCATAGCCATTATATAATTATTTTTAGCATCCCCCAATAAAATCAACAAAAAATGTCAACTTTATTTCTTTGTTGTTGTAGTTCCACAATTTCATAAATGCACTAAAACATTGCATTATTGTAATGGAAATGCAAAACTAAAGTAAAAGGATGTTTTGAATACACTGTTTCTCAAGCACTGAGTGCATTATTTTGAGACAAAGCACAAGAAAACTTTAAAAGATCAGGCTGAATCCATCAATCATGCCATATCCACTTAGGGTGCCCTAGGTAAGACATATAAATTAATGCTCATTTAGGCCTATTAGTAATGTTAGGTTCATATGATAATTAATTAATAGAGTTGCATTTAAAGAACTCCAGCCATTTTTCCTTCGGGACAAAAATTGCTCTTTAGAAAGTAAAGGTTGCCGGTCCCTGGTCAGAGCATTGGCCATGTCACTGGGAGTTTGCAAGTCCAAGCCCTGACAATGCCATAGCCATCCAGGGCCAGGTGTCCAGCAGAGAATAATGAGCCTTGTTCTCTCTATGTGGAGAGGCTCTGTATCTCCTAGCATGATCGTGCCAATGCTGACGCCCGTTGGCTGACTTAACTGGCAGTCAGTGTTCTCCTCCAAGCAACTTGAAATGTCCAATGAAGCTGTACTAGCAGCAGCTTAAAAAGATGTTGTGGTTGGCTTCACATGACTTGGAAAAAGCACATCCTAGCCTTTAGTTGCATTATGTGATAAGGGAGACCTAAACAGCAGAACTGCCAACATTAAAAGGTGCAACATGCAAACATTAAAACCCACTGAAAGATGGAGTGAAAAACACAGATTATTACAATGGCCCCTGCCAGCAGGTGACAGCAAGTGAACAGTCAGTTCTTGAAGTTAATGTTTTGGTGTGTGTGTATATAATAGATCATAGGGAAGACAGACTTGGGCCCAAAAGGGCACTGGTCATGTGCGGTCACCCCATGACCGTTACACACACACCCCTATATATGTATCTGTGTATACATAACACCAATCAGCAAGAACATTAAAACCACCTGCAAATATTGTGTAGTTTCTCCTCATGCTGCCAAAACAACTCTGACCAATCAAGTCCCAAAGTTACTAAGCTGTGCTGTGGTATCTGGCACTGTATCCATGGTTTGAACTAGCTTGTCAAGCACATCCTTCAGATGCTTTGTCGGACAGAGATCTGTAGAATTTGGGGGCCCAGGTCAACACCTTGAAGTCTTTGACATCTTACTCAAGCTAGTCCTCTTGCAGTGTGCCAGTGCATACACAATGGCAGGACCCAAGGTGTCCCAAAAGAACATCACACTGCTTCCACCGGCTTACTTTTTCCCCCCGAAGTGCAGCGTGGTTCCATCTCTTCCCCAGGCAAGTGACACATGCACCCAGCCATCCATATGATGTCGAAGATAACATGATTCATCAGATCAGACCATTGCTCCATGGTCCAATTCTTTTGCTCACATGCCGTGGACAGGAGACAGAATGGACACTTTTCTGCTACACATCCCCATACACAGCAAGCTGCAATGAACTGTCTGTTCTGTCACCTTTCTATCATGGCCAGCATGACCTTTTTCAGTAATTTGTGCTACATTAGCTCTTTTGTGGGACTGGAACAGACGAGCTTCACTCTTCACATGCATCGATGAGCCTTGGGTACATTTGATCCTTTCTCTGGCTCAGATGTCCAGTACCAGTGGTCGGTACTGACCACTGAATACTAGAAACCCCTTTCTGCAGTTTTGAAGACCCTCTGACCCATCACAAGCCATCATAATTTGACTCTTGTCAAAGTTTGTCAGATACTTCCACTTACACATTTTTCCTGCTTTGACACATCAACTTCAAGAACTGACCGTCTTTTGCTTACTTGTATGTATATAAAATGTAATCTCCTGTCATTTGTAGATCAGTGTGATCACTGTAGCCATCTGTAGTGTGAACATCAGTAGGCGACCCTCAAACTAAACACCAAATCACATTTTCTGTTTTAGAGGTGAATCTTGCACCTGACCCCTCTTTCGCCTACCCATCGCCTGTCCATCTCTGAATCAGATTCAGTAGCTCCTCTTTCACAAGGAGAGCAATTATCAGCGTCTCGCTGGAACAGTGAGGACATGTGTGCCTGCACATGTGTGTGAAAAAGATGGCTCATGTCCACGACCTTTCTAAAGGCTATGCCTGAATCACTGGAACACAGACACAAAGTAGTGCAAAGTCATCCCTCTCGTATGACACAGAGGAAATCAGTCCCTGAGTGTCCTGTATTGAGTTTCATGTAGAAGTGAACCACCCACAGGGGCCAACCTTATAATGCCATCACTGTGAGTCTGAACTATACACAGACTTGCCTGTTTATAAATGCAAAGTTTTATCAGGTAAAACTTGTTGCACTTTGTAGATTTACGAATGCCGAATGTAGTCCATCTCTTGCACCTGTGCTGTGTATGCCACATTCGTTCATTACGTTCATACTAATATGCTGTAAATGTCATTGTCACTGCTGTGTCCAACGTTTAAATTTCTTGTTGGGATTCATTGTGGCTCCTTTCGAATAGAGTTGACCTGAAATCGAAATGGACCTTCATTATGTTCATGACTCTGGTCATATTTGGCATTATATGTCCTATACAAAGATGCAGAAAGTGGGGGTCTGTGGGTGTGGAAGCTCCATATTTCAGGTCTGTTTTACTGAAATAAATAAGTAAATAAATAAATAGTAGTAATTAATTTTTTTTTAAAAACTGAATGTTAAAACAGTTTGAATGTAATAAAGACACATGTACTTGTTTTATGGTGGAGATTACATTTTTAGGTTTTATTTATACATTTTCATAATCTGAAGTAGCCACATGCTGCATTCTTACCACCACAAGCTGAATTGCTTCCCTCTCTGCACTCTGTCCACCTTGAGACAATCAGCTTGAGGTGCACAGAGTGAAAGTGCATGAAGAGCTGCAGGCAAGATGAGCCCCACAGTGTTTTATTTACCATTTTTTACATTTAGAAGTTGATCTGATCTAATGTTCTACAATTTGAATGTTACTTTACTTTTTAAAAACATTATATCTCCTGTTATATGTATGTTTAATTGTCCCTTCCCACCACCCCACCTATCATCAAGTGAACGCTCAGCTAGCTCTTAGATACCTCACCTAATTTATTTCACCCACAAATATGCCAGGGTATGGAAGAAAAATATGTTTTGATCTTCCATGTTGACAGTAAAGGGGGTCCTGCATATAGCGTATTGTCTGTACCTTTAACTATATGTATGGTATAGCTGATAAAACGGTCAGAGAATGTAGAAGCAAGGCAAATGTTCCTAAAAACACAGGCAATTCTATGCAGAATGAAAATTAATTATATTTCTGCTAACAAAAGAGAATAATTATTCATTTTAATTGCATTGATTTAAGGACTTTTATCTATCTGGGTGTTTAAAATCTGTTTTCTCTTTTCTATTATTCTTTAATGGATCATTTAGTCATTTGGCAAAAACTGCAAACTTTTTTAAACTGACTTAGTGAGAATGATTTGCCAGGCAGCATGTGTGTGCTTTTCTGACTGACAGATGGTTTAGCTGTGTTTGTTTATGAAAGATGATCTAAATCCTGATTTAAACTGTATTTGAGTAAATCCGGTAGTGATCAGCGGAATCTGTGTGTTGACCCAACAGCATGCGTGCAAGAAAGCCAGCAATAACAATAGAAAAGACAATCCAACCCTACCTCTACCCCTACACATAACATGCATGTAATGATCTTGCTAATAATTAAAACTGTAAATGTTTATAATACTTTATTTGCTTTATGCCATATATAGCTGCATTTAAAGTTGCAGGTATAATGCTTTGGAAATACAATATGTGACACAGTCAAGATAGCAAAGCTAGTCTGAATGTGAAAGGGTGGAGGAGTGACTCACCTTCTTTCAGGCTCTCTGCTTTCTCTGCATGAGAGTTGCTAGCAACTCCTCCATCTGAGCCTGACTTCAAATGCTTCTCTTTCTCTGGGAGGGAAGGAAATGGGCAAAGAGAGCAAGTGCCATTAGTTCTTAATAAATTATTGATCAGTTCCACACTTAGAAAACCAAAGACATAAAAAAAGAATCCAGATCTATAAAAAAAAAAAAGACCAAAATAAGGCAAGTTTCAGGCTACCTTATATTTTCAGTGAAAGAACCTCATCAGTAAATGCTTCACACCAAATTTCACAAGGTAATAAACGTACACCTCTTTCTTTTAAGTGAGCTGGTATTCTGTAAAAAGTATATTCTGTAAAACAGTGGTTCATTCTGCTGTGATTATCTGTCAGAACTTACAAAATAACAAGAATATATTGTGTCTCTAACTAGGAAAAGTCTCTGAGTCTATTTGAACCAAAGTTCACAATCAAATAACAACTGCTTTACAGATATCTTTTCTAGATGAGCCAGCAACAGGAAGTTGTGGCTTCTGGGTGTATGCCTGTGTAAAGGTGGGTTCAAAGGGAGAGCAAGATGACTGTGTATAATTCTCAGCACACACTTGCACATGCAAAGCTCCACAGAACCTTTTGCCTCGATATGAAGTATAAAGTAGAAGAAAAAAAAAGTAGGATACACCCTTCAAAGAATAGGCATAATCCAAGTGGATGCAATGCTAAAAGGGAGTGACAAATCAGTGACGGTCATATTTTTACGATTGTAGAGCAATCTACTGAGCAGCTGGACACTGCAACAGAACTCGTAAAAATAGTTTTCACTCTTAAAATGAGTTAAAATGAGTTGGTTTGTGGGTACAATAAACTTGTCATGGCTGTACTTTTAGAAATGAGACAATTCTCAACAGTTCCATGACTTGACACTATCCAGGGTTTAAAGCAAGCCATTAAGAACTGTTTATTTTAAGTAGAGGTCGACCGATATGGGTTTTTCTATGGCCGATGCCTAATCATTTTTTTGTTCGTTTTAATTTTTTGGGTGGGCGATATTTGGTTATTTTCCTCAACACCTCATAAAATATGACACTAATAAAAACATTTATTAAGTATAAAAGAATAAACAATAATAATGATAATAATGTTGCTTGATGGACACATTTTCAAGCCAAATGATCATAATCTAGTAATTGAAAACAAACAAACAAAAAAAAAACTTCATACAGCCTGCTATACAAGGACTACTCAAGCCACTAGCGACTAAGTTGTAAAAGCCTGACCCAGGCATGTTTTATGAGGCACGTTCTAAATCGTGTGTATGTTTTTCAAGATATGTTCTATTTTTCACTTTCATATGTGAAGACTTTAATTTCTAAACAGCATCAATCGTTAAGTGCAACCACGCACTTAAGTTTTGTTTTCTTCAACATTGTCCTGAGTAACTGTCTTTAAGCACGATGATGCTGCTGCAGCGAGTGAGAGAGAGAGAGAGAGAGAGAGAGAGAGAGAGAGAGGGTTGATAATGTACCTAATCAATACGGTCTTTCATAAATTTTGCCCTGTGGCTGATGGTTTCCGTGTTAAATGCTTGCTAACCATAGGCTACAGTGTTAGCGGTAAGCTAACCGCAGGCTACAGTGTTAGCGGTAAACTAACTGCAGGTGCCTGCAGCCTACAGTTACCTTAATCGGCCTTTATATGCGCAGACAATGGCCGATGCTCATTATGCCAGGCTGATAATCGGTTGACCTCTAATTTCAAGGGCTACAGGAACTTCCCATTCATACCATAGATAGGGACTCCAGTAAGTGCCTCAGAGTCTAAACCAACCATAATGATGCGATTTAAACTTAAGACGGTGGAACAAAATTTACTAAATTAGGACCACCAACAGCACAAAAAAATGTTTCCAACTTTACATTTAGCCTCCATTTTGATACAGTCATCCGGCAACACTGTTCTCCCGCAGCAGCTTCAGGCCATGGTTTAAAATAATGAGCCCTTCATTACAGAAAAATTATGCCCTTAAAGCGCCAGACATAGTAAATGCATTGTTTAGAGCAAAGAGGCCAACAGCTGCTAATGACTTAGCATGGATAGCAAGCATGACAGTGCATCAGCCAATGTAAATGAATTTGTCAGGTACTCTACCTAAAGTTACAGATCACACTCCATTAAACCTTACTACAAAGTCAGCTGGATTAGATATTTTGCTATGTAAACTATAGACTTACAAACAGCTTCATGGTTTGTTTAGCTTCTCCTTTAAAACTGAGTGTTTACTGAGTAAAGCACTTCAATTTGTGCTTGTCCAACAAAGGCTTGTTGTATGAAGCCATGTCGAACTTTACGATTTTTTTGTGAGGGCTTACTTTTGTATAATGCAATGCCTGTAGCCCATAAAAAGACTGGACTATAATTATCTAATAAAGACTCAAGACCTGACTTGTACTGAAGACTCACATAAAGAGACTTGAACATCTTTGATTTATACTCACACTTTTTCATTGTTTACACCATTCAGACTTTTCTGGAAAGTTTCAATCCAGACTGTACAACCACCACTGTTGAAAAGTGAAAGACATTATGTGAACCTTATTTTAACTAAATGAATGGCATCTGTACATCTGTACAGAGAATAAATCAGTATTGTCCAAATATCCCTTGTCCTTAAGAACTGAAGCCAAAGACTACTGTGAAATACTAGTCAAACACTCTGTGGAATACACTGACGATGGTGGTGGTGGTGGTGTGTGCATGCATAAAGCAGGAGACGTCATCCAAGCTCCATCGTCTCTTTTATCATCCTACTGCTACCCACAGAGACTTTGCAGCGCCCAGGCAGACTCAAAGCTTTTAAGACTTTTTACTTGTCCTGAAAAGCAATATCACTGCCTTTGATATTGGACAATCACTGCCATCAGTTGGACAAGACACATGTACAAAAACTTTTGCATGCATACATATAAAAAGACACACAGCACACATCCCCCAGGAGAGAGATAGGAGGGAATAAGACGAGGACAAAAATGATCATAGCAAAAAGTTGAAACATACTGTCAAACTAAGCAAAAGGGAGGGAAAAAGTGAAACAGAATCAGTAATTCAAAATAACATTAATTTGAATACTTAAAATGTAAAGCAAGCATAGCGACTTTATAATGCTCAGTTGCAGCTAATTTTCCTGGGAATTAAATTATTAAATAGAAATAACCTAATTGTAAACAGTATCAAAGCCTTTTGTCCAAGTATTTGGGGAAAATCTCTCCATCACTGCCTCACTGAGAAAAAGATCAATACAAGCTGTCACTAGGGCTGGACACATTTTCTACCCCTATCCTTTTCATTCATCCCACCATTTCTATCCTCTCTCTGCACTGTAAGATAATATTGTCACAGTTTCTCTCTCTATTTTCCCTTCCTGTCTGTCGAGGGGTCTAGCTGAGTGTCAGCTATGCTGTCAAAATGTCACTAAGACACAGTTCATCTCCTTATAAAACCACTGAAAATGACTATTACATTACTACAATAAGTACATAACTGTGTGTGTAATTTATTTATTAATTTATTTTTTAATTTTTATACAGATCATTAACACCATGACAATTAACTTGGATGTCAGTAGCCAGAGATCTGGGGGATGATGGAGTCATAGGGATTCCAGCAGTCTTGTGTCAAAAGGCAGAGAAACACTCTGGACCAGTCCATTGCAAGATAGACACACAGATAAACACAACCACACACACAGTCACACCTAGGGGCAGTTTCGCATCTCCAATTCACTTGACGTGCAAATGTTTGGACAGTGGGAGGCAAATACAGAGCCCAGAGGAAACCCATACTGCCCTGGGTTGAACATGTTGGTCTGTTTAGAGAGGGTGGTAAAACTGCAACAATCGATTGCATCTCCATTTTTTGTTACTAATATTTTATGTTCCGTGGTACGTCAGTAATGATGCAACAGCATGCAGTACACTTGCTTTCCCAAACGGTACGCATGCATTTGCAGCTTTGCTTATATACTTCATAGAAGAGCTCTGCTGCATCAGAGTGCATGAAAGGCTGCAGTGTGGCAAAATCTGTGTCAAAAACATTAAGCAGATTTTGACTTTATGAAAATGAGTGGGCCCACTGTATTGTGTTTAGTCAGGAAAGGCAGACTGGCCTTTGACACAAACAGCAAAAATTACATCTGTGAAAGTAGAAATGGGGAATAATGGCTCACTTTCTCTTCGTTAAATCCATAACAGTTTTTCATAACAATAAAAATAACTAGTGGCTAGCTTGCTACCTTGGAATGCATTTTGAAAGTTATGTGTCATGTGGACCAACTATCACTGGTCAGGATGTGCACAGAACTCAGTTTCATCAGGTCCACACACAATGCACAATTACCACATAGGTGCACTTTGTAACTCTACAATTAAAGATTGTAGCCCATCTGTTGCTGGGCTAACAAATTACACAGAGAAACAGATGGACTACAATATGTAATTGCAGACCTACAATGTAACATCAATGGATCATGATATGTTCCTTTAATATAAAGAGCAACAGGACAGTTGTCAAAAAGGGAATAAAGACAAAACTGGAGACGTCCTGACCGTGACAATATACTGGTGATTTGTTCCATTTGAATTGTGCAGGCTCCTGCCTAATTTTCAATATTAATGTTGTGACAACAATTAATAAATATTTCCACCAAACACTCCACATCAAGTGAAAAGCTATAATAAATATTTCACATTTAAGAGATAATGATAAAGAGAAATTCTCCATTTAAGAATTATTTCATCTTCAGGTGAAAGACAGAATCCATTGAATGGTCAGTCTCAAGGTTTCTGATCTTATTTGTACTAAATTTGCAAAGTGAATTATACTGTAAATTATAGTGGCGAGCGAAAGAAAAGCAGTGAAGAGTGTGAACTCCTTCATTTGTATGCCACACATCCTCAGGCTAGGTGTGCACGAGCCATATTGGGTTCTCATATGCAGTTAATTACATATGTTCTGCCGACCTGTGGGAATCCTGAAGAGTGTGTGAAATATCATCAAGGTTCTGTACTACACACATACACACACTCACAAATGGTTCAGAAACTCAGTTTCAGTCTCTCTTCCAGATCATTCTATTTTGTAAACACAGGGAATATAGAGTCTACAAAACACAAATACTCACATAACCAAAAAGTCTCCTGAATATATGGTGTCTAAAATATCAGTCATACATTTAGGTATTAGGGCTAAAATAATGGTGACGACAAAAGACGGAAAAAAAGAAGGAGAATGCTGGGAGTATATGCCGATCACTCGGCTAGCATTAAAGGCAACCAAGCTCAACGTACCTTCTTTGGCAGTCTGCCAGAATTCAAATGCCACCCTGAAGGCCTGCGCTACTGTTAAAGTCACAGCTTGCGCCTGAGAGAGAGAGAGAAAGAAAGAACGAAAGAAAGAAAGAAAGAAATTTTGTAAGTACATTTCTGCACTTTATTCCACAGCAATGGAAGAGGGCATGTAGGAAATGGGCAGGAAATGTACCAGCCAGAGATGAAAGATGTTCACGAGATACATTAAAAAAAAAAAAAGCAACAAAAAAAAATTATATTTTCTTGAACGTGAATGAGGCAAATGCATTGTATTCAATGCATTTGCCTCATTCATTTTCAAGAAAATATAAATTAACAGAGATTATATCATAGTAAAGAGAACAATTTAAACTATGTGCAGCACAGGGGCAGGGTACAACAATAAAGACTGCCCAATTGTATGGGACATGCAAAGTTGGGAGAGCAATCCAGCAGGCTACACACACACACTCACATGAAAAGTAAAAACTACTACAGTTCCAGATTGCTGCAAATGTAAATCACAGGTATAAAGAACTGCTGCTTTATTACATGACTCTGAAAAGAAAAATACAATAATAATAACAACTTATTATTTTTGCTTCTATTTCTGAATTTGAAAAATGGTTTTAAAAGCAAATATTTGTTTGTTAGGGTAAACATTTTGAATGGGACAGTACATTTTAAATCTACTTATTCACTCAGGCAAACTAGGTGGTTCTAATGCTGAACCGTGAGAGAAGACTTGCTGCTAATTATTCTGTAGCTGATACCTGTCCTGTTTTAGGAATACACTGTAAATTCAAATATTTAGGTTATTACTTTTCTCAAACACTTTTTACTCACAACAGTCTTTCAGAACAAACAGGAACACCAAACATAGTGTTTTAACCCAGGTGCAGCTCAACTAATCACTGATCCATTTAACAGAAAAGTATTATGAACCAAAACGTCTGAATTTACAGTGTATCACAGGGTGTTAAAATGGAACAGTGGTAATCATGTCAACTTTTCAATGCAACCTTTAAGTGTATCTTTAAAAAGTCCCAAATATCCCAACTGAGAAGGTGAAGTAATTAGGCCCTGATACAAGAATACTGATTTCACAAGAAATAAATAAAGTATATACAATAATATGCATTTATTTAGTGAATCAGTCCCCCTCCACCCCTTCCTCTCCAATCTTTCCTAGAATAAAATGTGTTCTTGGTTGCCGCAAAATTAGCAATGAGGAAGGAAAAGCAGGGAGTGGCCATTTAAGGATCCCTCCGGAGAACACACGCAAGCACTTTTAAGAAAAGAGTAAACACATCAACACACACACACACACACCAAAAACACTCACCACTTTCTTTTTGCTGCAGAGGAAGGCATGGCACTCTAGTGTTTCATTGCGTTGGCTTTGAGCAATGTAGGCAAACACTTTATCATGCATCTTATCAGCTGTACAGTACGAAATCCTGCAGAGAAAGACGAGAGTTAGATGGAGACAATGAACATTGCTGTGTTCAGACATAGGGGCGTTACTGATGTCGGGATGTTAAATGATTAGCTCTGCATCATGAATGCCACTCCAAAAGGTATTGAATGAAGTTTGATGACTCCAGACAGCATGGTTCCCCTGGTCCACAGCCCCTTCCAGCTGATGCTTGGCACTGGGCATAGTGATCACACTTTTAAATAAAAATTATGAGCTGTGTGTAATGTCTTTGTCAGCAATCGGGGGCACTTCACCAATTACACAGGAGCCATTTCACCAATGAAAATGAATTAAAAGTGGTGTATTTTATAAATTTGATTGCTGTCATGGATGTGACCAAGCACTCATTCGACATTATCTATTAAAGTGCCTAAAAAAACAATAGTACAGGTATATTACATGGATACATGAATAGAAAAGTAGCAAAGACAAAGACAAGCTGCATTAAATAAGTAAATAAATAAATAAAAGGGGATCACTATAGCTTTCTGAAATCTAGTCCTGCTAAGCCTTTAAGCCAAAGCTCCAATCTCATTTTATAGCTCCTCAATCTCTCTATTCCACACCCAGAGAGAAAATGACTTACACGCCCACTGCCAGAGAAACACACACACGCACACACGCACACACATCAGGGATGCATGCAGACCATAATGACCTCATCTCCTCACTGTGTATTAAAACCTTATGCACAGCTGTGTTTTGGCCGGTCCAAAGACTTAGACGTCACTAGGGACCAAAAGGTCCCACTATTGTCTCTCATTCTCACTCTCGTTTTCTCTTTCTCTCTCTCTCTCTCACACACACACACACACACACACACACACACACACACACACACACACACACACACA
>JBBJLS010069935.1:0-12438 GCA_037577275.1 Bryconaethiops microstoma
AGAGAGAGAGAGGAAGAGAGAGAGAGAGAGAGAGAGAGAGAGAGAGAGAGAGAGAGAGAAGAACCTACAAGTACAGTGAGGAGATGGACAGACTCCAGAGGTCTAAGAGTCATGCTGGGGAGTTAACATTTCTCCTCATTTTTCAGATGGATTTAAATCTGCTGAGTTTTCTCTGCATATGGTGAAATATTCCTACCACTGTGTTTTGGTAATGAAGATTTGATGTCTGTATTTTGTAATTCCCTCAATTCTGACAGGCTGTCGAAGCGCTCAGTAGCATACAGAACTGCAGAGGGGAGCAGTAATTTCTCTTAAAGACCCATCCACATGCATCAAGATCGCCAAGAATTAACTTCAGTCATGTGCAGTGCTGGTGATGTGGCTGGTATAAATTTATCACTGATGTCAGTACACTCTGAGACTATGGTTACATAAGCTATGTTTGGATTTTTGACAAGCCTCATGTCTCATAACCCTACTGTCAACTTCAGGATGTGTTGAGTACGAACTAGGAAAAAAGAAGAAAAGCTTCAACCTCAGCGTACAACAAAGTACCCTGATAAAGTATCAATGTACTAGCAAGGTGCAAGGACAATAAAGACAATACACAGCAAAGTGCCACAAAAATAAAGCCGCAATGCATCATAAAGTACAACAACAACAAAGGCTCAATATACAATAAATCACAATGATAAGGCTCAATATGCTGTTATAGTGCAAACGGATTAAGACTCAATTTACTATTAAAGAACAACGATAAAAGGTTCGGTGTATAATAATAACAGCTCAGTATATGATGAAGTACAACAACAATAAAGGCTCAGTGTAAAATAAAATGCAACAAAGATAAAGACTCATTTTACTATAAAGTGTGACAACGATAAAGGCTAAATGTAAATTCAAGTTCAACAATAAAAAACGCATTAATTTACAAGCTGTAATACGTGTGGGCTAAAACATGTTCTCAAAATATGTGGTTTATAACTGACTTGCAAGAAA
Organism: Bryconaethiops microstoma; assembly: GCA_037577275.1. NCBI lineage: Eukaryota > Metazoa > Chordata > Actinopteri > Characiformes > Alestidae > Bryconaethiops > Bryconaethiops microstoma. The sequence continues at coordinate 1,000 of JBBJLS010069935.1, forward strand.
ACTGTGGCACACATTGTTTAAAGCATCAGTGCTTTTGAAACCCTTTCACTTATACAGCAGAATTTTAAATCTAAATAGTCACAGAGCTAGAAAGAAAGCAATTCACTTTAAATACCTTCAGATTAAGTACATGCCCAGAAACTGCCCAGATTCATAAGCAGAAAAACCTCTATTATACTAAAAGGCTTTGGCCAATTTAAAATTTTTGCTTCATATTTGTGAACAACTGGAGCAAACGGAATTTCTAAAATCCAGTCGGATTACAGTGGAGGCTCAGTGATCCACAAAGAGTAGCTAAAACCAGCCAGAAGAGAAACCCGTCTGTTTAGTGGCCTTTCATTGTGAATGCTGTTCTGCAGAATCAGGTGTTAAGCTTGAATGAAACAAGTACAAGTATTTTTCTGCACTGCTGCACATGTCATAATCACTATGGTCCTATTGGACAAACACATCCCTGAAATTTTGCTCAAACGAGTCCCTGTTTTTCATCAGTTTCTGAAATAAGGTCCTACCAGATATGGTCCTAACCGGCTAGCACCTTGCTTGACACCTCTGTCAATGCACAATTTATCCATACTCTAGCATTTAATCAATGGTCAGTTACTGATTACAGAGCTGCTACCGGCTGGATATGTTTGGGTGGTGAAGTACTTTCAACCTAGCAGTGATATTAACATGTACAAATCCAAGCAGTACACTAGCTCTGCGCCAGATACATATAACACATAGTAACGGCCTCTTACACACTATTTTGACAGCGTAATTGAAAATGATCCACCACCGCAATAATATCTGTTTGACAGCGGTCCTGTGGTCAGACACTGATCAAATCAAACATATTGGCTAGGCTCTATAACTGCACATCTGGACCTGTACAGTAGGTGGAGCTCATAAAATGCCCAGTAAATGGAAGCACAAGGCACAGTTTTCTAGTAAAAAGCCATCCTTTGCCTCAAGGTCAGCACTGAACTGTCTTTACAACAGTGGAATTTATGTTGGAAAGACAGTGCATGGTACCCCATGGAGGGGTAAACTTTAGAAATGTCCATGCGAGAGAGGTTATGAAGGTCTTAGCAGAATTATAATACCATATGGCATTTCCCAAAATGATCAGTTCCCGCCACATTCAAAGACATTATGAGATTTGGCATCTGCTCCGCCAGGCTGGGGCTGAAGTGGTAACTGTGAGAGAGTGGGAGAGACAGATTTAGAAAGCTGGCCAGGAATTCTTCCTTGCTCTCTACAGCATTGTACTGCTGAACCAGATGGCCATGCCACAGCCACTAGATCACAACAAACATCTCTCCTAAGTGCTTAACACTAAAGACCATTCTGATTCCAAATCACCTGAGCTGATCTATTGAATATCAGTCATTTGTGATTATAGAAGAGTCCAGTGAAAACCACTGTGTTCATGTTTCTGAGCTAATTAACCCTTAGAATGTATTCTAACCCTCAGAACGTAGCGTGATAGTAAAATCTGATTTCAACTTATAAAAACAATCTAAAACCAGTGTCTGCTTTCCTAAACACTGCCAATTTACTGTGACACTCAACTGCTCTGCAGACACCCTCCCTCACAGGTTTTTCCCACCCACATGTGGGTGGAAACTATCCTGAAAGTTGTCCCAGGTCCACAGATCTTGTGTTTTCTTTTTCTGTTTGTGTCTTAGACCTAAAATAAAAGATATTTTTCTTCGTGGGCATTTGCGTGTCATGCCATTTTTACAACCCCTGTAGCAGTATTAAGATGTTTTTTAAATTACATCTTTGGTTCTACATGACACAGGAATACCGAACAAAGCTCAGCATAACGTCTGACACCTCGAGCATCAACACAAACTGGAGGAACTTATAAGGAGTTGTTTGGGCTTTTGTTGGGCTTCTGACACGGATCCATGACGTTTGCGTTCTAAAAGTTAAAGAATTTAGAAGCTTTAAGCTTTTGAAACAGTGAAAATCAGGTTGTGAAAGCTAAAAAAAGTGGAAATGTAATGCCTTCAGAAACAGCTTTATGGACTTTATTGCCAAACCAGACCAAATTCAACCATTCCCTTTGTTAGAAACCCCTCCATTGTAGCTCCACCTTGACAGTGTACAAGTAGATGCTTGCATGTTGTGCTCTTTCTAGCCATCCTGAAGTCTAATGGTCAACAAAGTCTGATCGTCTATCTTCTCCAGCCCAAAACTGTGAAATGCAGAACAGTAATCCATAAAATGAATAGATTCTATGGAACAGGTACAGTTGCTTACGATGAGTTTATATTAGTCGATGCATGCTCCTCCAACTTCTCCTCAGTGGCCTTTTCTGACTACAGAGTCTCTTTTGTCCGCTTGTTCCAATCAGTGACACTGTCATAGTGGCCACTGAGAAGAAGAACAAAGTAAGTGTTTCTAATAAAGTAGACAGAGAGGTGGGGATTTCCAATAAAGTGGCCAGAGCAGGAGAGGCATTTGTAGATTTATGTAATAGTTATTATGAATTGTTTTCTATAGCATTCAGAGTCCATTTTGGGCATTTGGTTATGACTTGTCTCATGTAGGCACAACAATTCGTTCCAGGGTTCCAGACATATTGTCCTGTTATTTTAGTTTGTATCTAGACTCTTCGTTCTATTTCCCTTCAGCTCTTTTCTTTTTATCCAAATGTATGTCAAAAAGCTCAGTGGCTATTGCTTTTCTCTAACATTTCACCTGACAGCACACCACTGAGGCGTTCACAGTCTGAGACAGACTCTTGCACATTTGTGGGCGTGTAAGTAACGATGCGGTTGTGTTTTCTTCTCGGCACAAGAGAAGCATATGTGGTAGTTACATTAACTGGATGTGGGTTGTGAACTGAGCAGCTGTTGAGAGCGCTACGTGTTAGGCAGTCTGTTTTCTTCTGCTGACTTCAGAATCAACTTCATCCCACTGCAGAAATACATTCTCTTGCTTATTTAAAGGAGACGAGTGTGCTAAGACAGCATGTGAGAAACACAGCAGAAGTACAGGTGGGCAAGATGCTGAAATTCACTCAACGTGATGATGATTAAAAAGGAGAATGTATAATTCATAAACATAGCTTCCTCTTAAATATTCATGAGATTGCACTGTTAGACCGCTCAGTAAATAAAGAGCTGTTCAGGTTGAGCACAGAGATGAAGAATGAACTTTTACAAACCCTCCAAACCCCATATGTCAGGAAGTAAAATGCAAAAGGAAGATGTCAGCACAACAACAGCAACATTACAATATGTTGTCACTGTTTTGGGATCTTCAAAACGGTACATTTACAGAGGGGAAAAAAAAACATTCGTAACTTTAGCGTGTTAAAAAAACATCTTATTCAGAGAAATTAATGTTCTTAAATAATTTAACTTTAAACTTAAATCAAAGTGAACTGAATTGAGAGAGAGACAGAGAAAGAGAGAGAGAGAGAGAGAGAGAGAGAGAGAGAGAGAAAGAGAGAGACTGTTGTTCACTTACATTTAGTCCTCTCTGGAATACAGCTTGTCCCATGACGTTAGCCAACATTCGGATCAGAGCTGCTCCCTGTAAACAAACACACAGGACCTGTTTACATTTGCCTCCTGCATACTGATTTTGCCCCTAAGTAGTAAGTAGTATTCAATAAGTGACCAGCATGATATCCTCCAGTACACCAAAGATAACCAGATGACATACTACTCTGTCCAAATAACATAATTCACAGCTAGAGAGAGCTTTCATTCTCATACACTGCATCCCATAATACAGTATGCTAATTTCACGATGGTGATCATGTAGCCCTGTAATTGTTGCATACAAGATGTGCTGTGTACAGGATATATTGGTACAATGTGCAATATACACTGGTAGGGCTTCCAGTTAATGCTGTGTGCAGTTATACAATATGGTTTGGTATAGTTGCTTTATACAGTGTATATTTGTACAGTGTGCAGTAAACATTGTTTATTGGTACAGTGTACAGTATACAGTACATATTGGTACAGTGTACAGTATATAGTGTATATTGGTACAGTGTGCAGTATAAAGTACATATTGGTACAGTGTACAGTATATAGTGTATATTGGTACAGTGTGCAGTATACAGTACATATTGGTACAGTGTACAGTATATAGTGCATATTGGTACAGTGTGCAGTATACAGTGCATATTGGTACAGTGTACAGTATACAGTACATATTGGTACAGTGTGCAGTATACAGTGCATATTGGTACAGTGTGCAGTATACAGTGTATATTGGTACAGTATGCAGTATACAGTGCATATTGGTACAGTGTGCAGTATACAGTGTATATTGGTACAGTGTGCAGTATATAGTGCATATTGGTACAGTGTGCAGTATACAGTGCATATTGGTACAGTGTGCAGTATACAGTACATATTGGTACAGTGTGCAGTATACAGTGTATATTGGTACAGTGTGCAGTATATAGTGCATATTGGTACAGTATGCAGTATACAGTGCATATTGGTACAGTGTGCAGTATACAGTGTATTTTGGTATAGTTAGTATTATACTATGTATACTGGTACAGTGAGCAGTATACACTATATACTGGTACTGTGTGTAATATACAGTGTATTTTCGTAATATACAGTGTACATTGGTGCAGTGTGTAGTATATCGTGCATATAAGTACAGTGTGCAATGAATAGTGTATTTTGGTACAGCGTGTAGTATACAGTGTGTATTGGAATAGTGTGCAGTAAGTAGTATACACTGGTACAATACACAGTTGTATACTAGAGATGCACGGAATTTTTAGTAATGTTTGAAAATATATATGAAATCACACCATTCTATGGGGAAACAAACATCTGTTCAAGTGTCAGGTTAAATGCTAGCTTGTAACCACTAGCAGTTGCCTACTCTGCACACCAGACTCTTTGGAGATAAGCACAGCTGTGGAGACTGCATTCTTAACTGATCTGATTTGCGGTGATAATCGGTTTTAACTCCAGGTGCAGTCAGAATACGTTTCCTAGTGCTAGCTAGCTACATCTGTTTATGAGAGAGGGTGCAGGCTAGCAGGCTGTCTTGGGCAGAAGGACTCTTCTTCATTTCCATAAACATTTACAGCACTTGACAGCATTATCCAGAGCGACGTACACGAGTGCTTTGTAGTTTATGAGAACACAAGTCCCTCACACTGGAAAGCCTAGACTTAAAAGACCAGCACAGCAGAGTTTAGCATGTGCTCTGGTAGAAAGTGACTTAATATTCTTGATCAAATGTAACTCAGAATGTGGTTCACTGACAAGAGTTACCCAAAAAAGTATTTTTTTTTATTTAATGGTTTCTTCTGCTCTTCTGCACCACTCTTGCATTGCATTTTTATTTTCTTTTATTAAAAAGCATAAATAACAAGCTAAATTAATAAATGCAAATTTCAGCTTTACTTGTGTTCATAGACAGGACGCACTTTGCATTCACACACACACACACACTCACACACACACACACACATACACACACACGTGCGCGCGCACAGAAAACCCAGAATGACTTTTAGTTCACTCTCCTTTACTTCTAATTCATTATTTAATGCACACACTGAACAAATAGCTCCACTTCTCCCTGATCATTTACCCAGAAATTACACCGAGTTTCTTTTACACTCATTCTCTTCCAAGTGTACAGAGCCCGAGAACCTCCTGAATAGAGTAGATCTGTTAGTATTAAACATAAATAAAATAATAAATTGACTAAAGAAGTAAAACAAAAATGAATACAAATATTTGGCAATAGTTTAAATGAATCAACATATACAAAAATAATTAAAGGCGAACTTAGAAATTGAGATTAATATTTATTTATTTGTTAATTTGTTTATTAATTTTAAATGTGTTCATGTTTTACCCTCATGATACTGAGGTAGCTGTCAATCAGTCATGTCACAGTATCTTCTTTTTCCATTGGTCGATCAAGATCAGACCCTGTAAATCAACTGTACGGCATTAGATTTAAATATGCTAGCCTAATAAAATAATGGCGCCATATAGAGAGGTGTTGGGACTTCACTTTTTCCCTCATGCTGTATGAGGGCCCTCTTGGCTGACATGTATAATAATTGTATTTTTATGGCCATAGAATTAGTGGGTTGACTCAGGTTTCACAAGCTCCATCACTCTTCAGCGTCCTCCTTCTGTTGAAGTACTGAGATTTCACCTCAGTAACTCTGACTTGGCACATATTCATGCATCACGATGGCTGTAGGAATCCTGCCAATAATGCTCTGACAATCGCTTTAAGGAAGTGTCACATTGCATAATGTACTTAAATTGAGTAACAACCAAATATATAGCAGTAATGGTTGCTAATCACATGCTAAGCCTAATACTTATTTATCTTTTTTTTAATAGTCACATGAAGCATCACCACATTTTTTTGAATGTGTGCTGGCTAGCATCACAGCGAGTAATGTGGGGAGAAGGAGCGCCATCACACCCATCCGGAGAGAGTCTCATCGTCATAGTGTGGTGTTGTGGTATTGCTGGGGATCAAACTCGCAACCTCCCAATGATGTTAACCCACTGTGCTAATTATTATTATTATTATTATTATTATTATTATTATTATTATTATTATTATTATTATGGTTCAAATTGCCAAAATGGTTCAAATTGCCAAATAACAATTTAAGAAATTTACATATTTATTCCTAGTGAAGATTCTGTTAGCAAACAGCAACTTTTAGAATGTAATGTCGCAACTAGATATAAATGCACTGCCTGGATGCTGGAGCCAGTCTTTTTTTTTTTAATCTGATGTGGTACAGTATGCAAGGAGCAGAGAGACATTTGAGATTCAGCCTGAGACACAATACCAAAGACCAGAATAGAGCAGAATGAGTTTGTAGTCTTTGAAGTCCTTTAGAACTGTGAACTATTCACAAAAACAACGCTGACCTTCTGTGCCATGCTGGAGTGCAAAATAAGAAAAGTATTCCTCTAGACCAGAGACACATAGACCCAGACCTTCCAGTGCTCTCAGTGTGTAACACACCCATCTCAACTCAGTAAATGGTTTTCTGTAAGTTGACTAGCTGGATAATTTTTTATCTGGGAACGATGATTTGTGTAACCTACAGAAGTCAAGGACTGTTAGTAGATACCAGAGTAAAGTGTGCCCAGGTAAACTGCAGCAAATAGATTAGACCTTCAAGCACAATCATGAATAATCATATAGTCAGTGATAGCCTGTTGTTCACCCTTAGCTGGCTACTGTTCTACTTTGTTAGCTGAAGTTTGTTATTAGTGGTTAGTAGTCAGTTGACTGTTTTCATCCAGTAATCCTGTGACTGTAGCTATGGGACCATGGTGGCTAGTCTGTATATATATATATATATATATATATATATATATAGTAATCCCCCGCAAAGCTGCGATTCAGAATTTGCGGCTTCAGTCATTTGTGGATTTTTTTTTAGAGCCTAACTAATAATTGTTTGCTGAAACCCCGGCAAATTCGTGGAAACCGCAGATATCCTCCACATTTTTTTTTTGTTTTGCTTTTTTCATGGCAATATATCATTTTTCCAGCATTTTAGTGCTACCTTATTAAGAAAAATATCATTTACAAATTTTGTAACATGAATATTAACGTAAATTCAGCCACATTTCTATATAAAATATAACTGTATACATTTTTTGGTACTGTGGAGAGAACACAAAGAAAGCGCATCTTAGGATGGTGAAATACTGCTGTACTCAGAGGTGGGAAGTTTGAAAGTAGCCAATCTGAGAATGTTATTCATTTCTCCTTGCTGCTGATTGGCTGCTGTGATGCGGTAAAAAAAATGCCTAAAAAATGCGTATTTTATAGTGTAAACCCTAAATATGCTCCCAAAACACTTTAATCTCATTTTAAACTCTACTTAATACATTACCCTGTATAGACTGTACTGTAATTTATGCGCGTGCATTTTCTTTGGTATGCGCTGTCGTTTTCTTTGGTATAAGCAGGTAAATACAGTAATAATGAATTTACTTTATTGTAATAAAAATACAGGGCTTTAAGAAGAACAAAATGAAAAACATGAGAACACTCGAGACGCTCTACGGGGGAAATTCTGGACTGGAGCTGTGTCACAGGGCAGTAGCCAATGAGCAGCAAGGTGAAATAAATGTGTGTGTGTGTGTGTGTGTGTGTGTGTGTGTGTGTGTGTGTGTATGTGTATACAGTATATACATCTACATCAGATGCTGCATCTGCAAAGCCACCAGAGTGGATGACCGTACTCAGCCCAGCCACACCTTCCTCTCCCTCTCACTGTTTCACTTAGAGTTTTATTCCTCTCCATATAACAAATTTCTCTTTTTTGTGTATTGTTTGTTTGACTCTGTAGATGGTGGAAATGACAACAAAACTCAACTGGTGAAATATCACAAAAAGAGAGTAATACATTTACTCCACATCGCCTAGAATAAATACTTACAAAAAATTAGGCGTAACATGTTATTAGCATATCTAATTTTGTTTGATTATTATTCAATATACCCACACACCACACATCTAAGGTTTTCCATCCACCTCTTCTATGGAAATTTTGAAAATGGACATAAGAAACCTGAATGAAAAAGTCAGAAACAAAAAATATTGCAAAATACATTTTTTTGCTTGGATGGAGTGGATAAGTTGCTCTATCAACAAGGTTGAAAATTGTGACAAAAAGATATTTTATGAATATGCGATAATGTACTTTGAATGAAAGTCACATATTCCTGCTCTTTTGGGTTAAGGATGCTGCAGTGGCGACAGGCGATGGGAAAACAAGAAAGCGAATTTCCTCGTTGAATGACCACTGCCATTTCCATCTGGCATCTCTGAATTGTTAGTGCTGCAGCATGTACAGCTGACAGAGGGAAGTTAAAATTACTCTACCAAGAGGAAATAAAAGAGCAAATCTGTCCATCAGGGCAGTTAGCCACTCTGAAGGGCATTCATGTGATGTCATTTTAGGCATATTTGCAGAGAAGCAGTTGATGGAAACGCTGATTCATTTGCATTTCCTTTTTACTGACTTTTTGGAAATGTGCCTAAAATGTGCTAAACGTTTGGAAAACCTGTTACAATTTGTTGGTGTAGTAGTGAGGCATGACTACTGTTACAGGCTACAGTTACTGAGTTCCAATCTTTACAGATAGTCAGTGCTGAACCTGAGGGGCACCCAAGCATCTGCGATGACCCACTAGCGCTGTTCCCAGTTCAAGGATGAGTAGAGACTCCTTGAAACAGATCTTGAAAATGCCATAAAAACGCACTGATCACTGTGTGACCCTGCCCCCCCTCCCAAATCATGGTTATTATAATACAGACAAATAAATACAGAAAGAAATGCAGTTTACTTGGAAAATATTGGGAATGCATATTGGGAAGTGATAGAACTTGCCATGAAACCGCTGCAAACTGAATCTTTTCCTTATTGGAGCCCTCCAAGACATGTAGGGCAAAGCAAACAATAAAATCCTTAAATGTTTAAACTTCAAAACCAACTGCTGATATAAATTCATCGATTTATTCTGCCAACATGTTAGTTTGCAGGTTAAAGCCTTCTTGGCTAAAAACAACAAAAAGTGCACAGCCAGACAAAGCAGTGATTCACAAAATCACTTTATCTTTAGACATTTTAAACAGTGTTTGCATGGCTGGCTAATAAGGTCACTGTGGCAAAGCTGGCAATGAGAGACTACACAGTGATTTGAGGCCAAGACAGCACGGACGTCCTGCTTTCTCTGGGTGAGTAGGATACCCTCAGAGCTGCTTCTCTGTTAGATGACATAACAGCATTCACACTTAAGTGTGCTGAGTGATGCTGGCAGTTTGAAAAGATGTGATGGCTGAATTTATACATGTCAGAGGAGGCCCATGCTAACCTTCACCCACCCAGTGTTGAGTGAAGTAAAGTGACCATTCTGTCATACCTGAACACACCACAGCACACAGCGTGAATTTCTTTCTCTGTATTTAAGCCATTCACCGAGTGAAGCAGCAGGCAACCAGAAACAGAGCCCCCAGGGAGCAGTGTGTGGGGACGGGACCTTACTCAAGGGTACCTCAGAGGTGTTTAGCAGTCTTGGGAGCCGAACCCATGACTGCCTGATCGCAGGGCGAACACCCTAACCACTAGGCTACCAGCCTGCAGGGGGTCCTTGAGTTACAATGGTCTCGACATACGATGTTTCGAGTTTACAACGTTCACTCACGCTCCCACTCGACTTACACCGCTAGCCTCGTACTTACGGACTGCATGGGCGAACTAGTTTGGTTGCGCGTGGCAGAAGAATACGCAGGAAAGTGCCATATGAGTGCGGGAGTTCTCCTTTTCCTTTTTCTGTGGCTTCGTTGTGTTTTTAGTATTTTACAGCTGTGTTAGGATAAGTGACTTAGGCTAGGATGTGTTTAGGCTAGGGTGTTTGTTGACGGAACAGATCTGCATCGTAACTCGAGGACCCCCTGTATACATTAAGCAAAAAAAGAGAGAAAAAATTCTATAACTTGATTCGATTCCATTAGCTGAGATGAGCGATTACATTGGTATTTCCTCAACACAGACAACACTGACACTCCTGCACCAATCCTCGTGCAAAACCACTAGAAAAGAACCTTTGTATTTCAGCAGAGGTATGTTTTTACACATGGTGTGCATGTAAGAGTGAGGAGTGAGTGCATCAGAAAAACATGGCAAGGCCATTCTGTAATAAACAGCTTTTTTTGTTATTTATTTACTAATTGTGTTGGAGTGGAGGCTATTGCGCTCCAGCCTCTTCTGCACAACATTCATCCAGAATAAACTAATGACAACAGGATTAATGCTTTAGTTTATTGTCTGCTGTTGTGTGAGTAAATGGAGTAAGTATTATTTTTACTGTCACTAAAGCACTCCTTACTTGTGACTCCAGTTTGTTTCATTTCCACAGGTGTGGTTTAGTTCACTGTTGCATTGAGTCATTAGTTTGTAGCCTGCTGTGCTGAGTGACATTTTTTTAAACAGTTTTAGTGTGTCTTTGCTTTTGTAGCAGTGTTAAATGTTGTAGATGATGTTATCGTGATGTATGTGAGCTGGGGCAGGTGTTTGTCAACACCTTTTATTCATTCGTTTTAAAGCCAGACTTTCCGCCCCCCTCATATCGACCACTGCTTGTCCTGCTGTGTTTGTGATTGCAAATGACAAAAGTTCATTCCTCTTCCTCACCTCTGTGCACCACCTAGCCCAACAGAGTGAACCGCACCTATTACATGGGCTTTCAACAAGGCTCTCAATTATTCATTTGTTCATCATTATTCTGTATCATCGTTTGCTGTCATTGCACCATAAACATGTTGATTTTTTTTTAGAGGACTGATTTTACAAAGCTAAAGCTATTATGCATGAAAATGTGTGTGTGTGTGTGTGTGTGTGTGTGTGTGTGTGTGTGTGTGTGTGTGTGTGTGTGTGTGTGTGTGTGT
>JBBJLS010069936.1:0-12438 GCA_037577275.1 Bryconaethiops microstoma
ATATATATACACACACACACACACACACACACACACACACACACACACACACACACACACACACACACACACAGTAACCCCCCACTTTAATGCGGATCAGCAGTTGCGGTTTCAGTCCATCACAGATTTTTTCTGAGAACCGAACTAATAATTGGTCGCTGAAACCCCTGCACTAATGCGGAAACTGCACATATCCTCTGCATTTTTTTTTTGCTTTCATGGCATCTGAGCCTTGTCTGCCACGTCCCCTCGTTCTTGTTGGGTTGTTTGTTTGGGCGGGGTGCTTAGCAACCCAGCACGAGGAAGAGGGAGCGTGGCACTCTTTTTTTAAAAATGCATTTTAGTTCTAAATTAAGAAAAATATAATTTACTAATTTTGTAACAAATATTAACGTAATTTCAGATACATTTCCATATAAAAAAATAACTATAAATGTTTTTGTACTGTCCACAGAACACAAAGAAAGTATGTCTGAAATACTGAAATAGATGGTGAAATACTGCCGTACTCAGAAGTGGGAGGTTTGAAAGTAGCCAACCCGAGAGCGCTATTTATTTCTCCTTGCTGCTGATTGGCTGCTGCCCTTTGACACATCCCTCGCTGTACTCAGAGACGTGAAGTTTGAAAGGAGCCAATCCATGAGGATTGAAAGTAGTTTTTCGTTTTGTTCTTCTTAAAGCCCTGTATTATTTTTACTGTAAATTAAATTACTGTATTTACACTGCTTATGCAAAAGAAAATGACAGCGCATACCAAATAAAATGCACGTGCATGAATTACAGTTCACTCTATATAAGGTAATATCGGTATTTTACTTTCTAGCACTGCGGAGTTCAGTGTAAACTGTACAGTACAGATAAGGGTTTACCTTTACATTTTCTTTCAGGGTAATATATTAAGCTAAGTTTAAAATGAAATTGAAGTGTTTTGGGAGCATATTTGGAGCATATTTAGGGTTTATACACATTTTTTTTTACCACATCACAACGCGGTTTTTCACTATACGCGGGTGCTCTTGGAACGTAACAACTGATTCTTTGCCCGTACTGTGCCTATCAATAAAAATATCATCATGTTCACAATCATTCTATGATAGTTCATTCCAACAGAAAGGCAAATTAATTCAATAGCTACATTACACACAGCCAGCTAGCTACAGAAATGTCTAAGAACAGCTGACGTTGGTTAGCTTTCCTCACCAGTAATAATAGCACTGACCACGTTACTGCGGTAGCCACACGAATAAATAACAAGAAATCAAAAAATCAAAGACCAATAAAAAGAAATCAAATTCACCCACTGCAGTCCTCAAACTGGAGAACTCACTTTGGATGAACATGTTCTTCTTCTAGATGAAAAATGTAACACAGCCACCTACCGAAGTGGAGTGTTCACTACCTATTTACTTACGAACAGGTTTTAGATATTGCAGAAATTAAAAAAACAGACCAGGCTCATTCATACGCATCCCCAATATCTAATTCATATCTAATCCCCTTCTGCAATTTCAAAACAAAAGTTTTCAATCCAATTTGAAGACTTTATAAGTACTGGTGGAGTCCCTATATCTGTTAACTTGCTCAGAAAAAAAAAAAAATCTTTTTCCTTCATTAAAATGAGTTTTTGGAGATGGATTAGCTTAATAACTGAAAGCTTTAAATAGAAAGTTAATTATAATTAGCAGCAACAAAGCATGTGAAAAAACAGATGTACTGTTGTGGCCAAAAGTGTAGAGAATGATACAAATACTGTTTTTTACCAGTAAGTTTGCTCCTTTCAATGTTTTTAGATCTTTTCTCAGATGTTTCTATGGTATACTGAATTAGAATGACAAGAATTTCATAAATATAAATGACTTTTATTGACAATTGCATCAAGTTTATGCATAGTCAATATTTGCAGTGTGGACCCTTCTTTTTCAAGACTTCTGCATTTTGCCCTCGAATGCTGTCAATCAACTTCTGGGCCAAATCCTGACTGATGGACCCCTTCTTGTATAATCAATGCTTTTGAGGACTGATCACAAGTTATCAATTGGATTAAGGTCTGGGGAGTTTCCTGGCCATGGACCCAAAATGTTTTGTTCCGCAAGCCTCTTAGTTATAACTTTTGCCTATGGCCCGGTGCTTCATCATGCTGGAAAAGGCACTTCTTCACCAAAAAGTTCTTGCATGGTTAGGAGAAGTTGCTCTCAAAGGATGTTTTGGCACCATTCTTTATTCATGGTTGTGTTCTAAGGCAAAACTGTAAGTGAAGCAACCCCACACATGAATACTTTACTATGACGCAGGACTGATGATAGCGCTCACCTTTTCTTCTCCGGACAATAATTTTTCCCAGATGCCGCAAAATTTTATTTATTTTTTAATCAGAAAGGGGCCTTATCAGAAAAACTGACTTTACCCCATGCCTCCCCAATCCCTGTACTTTCTGCAGAATATCAGTTTGTCATTGATGTTTGGCATCCTCCAAAATTCTTTGCCTCAATGTTCGTGCAGATGTGCTCACACCTGCCTGCTGCCATTCCTGAGCAAGCTCTGCACTAGTGGTACAAGCTAAATCACCTTTAGCTGGTACCACTAGTGGTATTTGGCAAATTCCTTATCCAGAGCAACTTAGTCATTAGTTACAGGGAGAGTCCCCCTGGAGCAACGGAGGTTTAAGTGTCTTGTTGGCATTTGTTGGACTTTCTTGGGTGCCCTGAAGACTTCTTCACAACAATTGAACCTCTCTCCATGATTATCCGATAAATTGTTGATTTAGGCGCAGTCATACTAGCAGCAATATCTTTGCCTGTGAAGCACTTTTTATGCAAAGCAATAAATAACTGCATGTTTCCTTGCAGGTAAGCACGGTTAAAAGAGCAAGAACAATGATTTTAAGCACCACCATCCTTTGAAAGCATCCAGTCTGCTATTCTAACTCAATCAAAAGAGAGACACATGAGCTCAACAGATCAATTTTGTTTTCTTCTGTTAAATTCACATCTGGGCACTGAAACTTAAATTAGACTTTGTGATTAGTATGTAATTAGCATGTGTAGCTTTTACTGCAAGTGTATATAAAACTCAACATAGCCATTAACTGCTTATACAATGCTGTATTTTAATAACAACACCCAATGTAAGAAGTGTTTACCCTTACTTTGTTTTGAGGAATGTCGCAACCTTCAGCAGACAGCTCCATGCAGTAAGATCAGACTTCCAGCTGGGATAGTCAAGCAGATTAAAAGCAACAGATAGAGACTGTTGCAGATCTTCCTGCTCTCCTGTTAAAAGAGCATCATAATGGCATTTGACTCAACCAACTTATCAGTAACATACCCTGCTGTTACAATAAAAATCTAAAATACTTATTTACCTTGCATGATTCATGTTGAGGTCATTTTAAAATGAAATCAAATAAGATAACTATTTTAGATTTACCTGATTTCAGCAGCAAAAAACTATACTCCAGCATCAGCTCGTGACTGGGGACTAAATGGTACAATACCTGAAAAGATTTTGAGACAAATATTGTCTTGAATTAAATTAAAGCCTTTAAAGCCATACCAACAGACAGGAAAGGCATAACTGTAAGCAACTGGTGGCCTGGAGGTTAGGGAGTTGCCCCTGCAATCAGAAATTTGTAGGTTTGAATCCCAGGACCACCAGTCGTACCACTGATGTACCTTGAGCAAGGTACTGTCCCCACACACTGCTCCCCGGGTGCCACATTGCTGGCTGCCCACTGCTTCATTTGGGTGAATGGGTCAAATGCAGAAATAAATTTCTCATTATATCATACCTTTAGAGCACTGATAAGTTTATTTGGTGGAGCCTTATGCTTCTTCAGAAACTGGTATAGGTAGACATGGGCATTGGGATTTGATGGATAATCCTTGTTGTAAGCATAATTCTGCAGTATTTTCAGGGCTCCTTGATGATCATCATAGAATTCCAGCATCTATTAGTGAGATAAAACAAGGTTTTATACTAGATTAACCATTTCCATCACATTAATTTATGCATGCCAAATCCATCAGTTTTCAAACTCACATCAACATAACACAATACAAAAGGGTCCCAAATTCCAGGCTGTGTGATAATTTCCTGCACAGTCACTGAGGCTTGTCTGAAGTAGCTGTGCATCTCTCGGTTACTTGCGTTATCCTCTGAAGAAACAATTAAGAACCATTACTTTCAGGTGTTATTGCTCACAGACTATCTGAGAGCTGCAGTGTAATCAGCTAATGAGAAAATAAGAAGCAACAACTGAAAACTGAAAATAAAGTCATTTCAACACTACAGTGAAATAAATGGAAATAGAGGCTGGCCATGTTACTTATGGAAATAGAGGCAGGCCATGTTACTTATGTCATTTATTGCAAGAGGATGGGCAGAGTTAAATATTCTAACCTGTTTTGGACAGAGATGACTTTTTTGTACACCAAATGAAGTAATCCAGAAAGCCACAGTATGCATGGATGAGCTTCAGATCTCTGGACTGAAAGTCAGATTGCTTGCCATACCTCCAACTTGCTGCAACTGACAGCTGCCGTTTGGCATCATTAATGTGGCCATTCAACAGAAGATGAAAAGAGTGCTCCAAACAAATCTAGAAGTATGAAAATATGAATACATTTTTGAATGTAAAAAAATTGACAGAGACCTACAGCAGAAAAAAAAACACAACTACTATGTTTTATTCATTAAGTTGAATAACTTTAACCCATTCAAGAATGTGTCAAGATAAACTCTATACTTTGGTACTATTTTGGAGTTTCCAAACCTGTGCCAGATTGTTAAAATTATTATTGAAAACCAGTTTACTCTTCATTCAAGCAATGAATGGTTGTTTAACAGAGAACCTTAAAAATAGAAAATTGGACATGATTATACCTTAGCATAATTTTTCACTCCAGAGTTTTTCATTCGCTCATACAAATCATTGAAATCTTCCAGTTGTGAGTTTGGGTGATGTTGAAGGATCTCAGTGCCTAATCTCCAAATAATCTGAAGGTTGAAACCATTAAAGAAAATATCAAATTCCATGACTCTAAACACAAAGGAAGTATTTATTAATTGTTCACAGGCAATATTAAGTGACCCAAAGGTTAATGTCATAATAAAGCTAACGCTGACTAGAGCCAAAAGGTGACAGGTGTTCAGCACTCTCGTTGTCTAGTGATGTTCAACTGGCTCCACGTGATCATGGAGTGAATTATAACTTACCTCACATGAAAGTGACTGTTTGTTGATCGTGGTTTCTTCCAGAGTTTGAGAGTAAGCAGACAAAAAGTGTGCTGCTTCTTGCCAGCGATGGTGCACCATAGCATCTCGTACAGCTTTCAGACATAATCTTGTAGACTTATGAAACCCACTTTCTTTAGACTTTGCTAAAATGAAACATCGTATGTTGTTATTATGCAAGCACATCTTAACTCCGAACAAAATTTTGTTTACAGATTTACACTAACGTTACTGTTACCGTTAGTAGAAGCCACATGTAGGAAACAAGGCAGCTTAATCGCTCTCTTAACTGTCTCATCCTCAGAAGATTCGTTCACTTCCGATTCTAAAATATTTAGCTCAGCTTCGATAACATCCATGTCATCAGTTTCTAGGTTAAGAAAAAAATGTGGTTTTGGCTTATTTCTCTTTCAGCAATAAAGCACGCTACGTGCTGTAGCACAGCTTTCCCACAGATTTAACGTCTAGTCATTCCCACAAACACTTACATGACCTGCACAAATTACACTATAAAAAAACTTAGTGTTGTGTAGTACCTCTTATTAAATAAAAATATGATATATTCCTGAGACTTCTTCTGAAGTTAGCTACATCGCTAACACCACACCAGGCAAATTCCACCACAAAGCTCCGCCCCCCGCCCCACCAAATAACCTTGTTTATTGAAATGTAACACGTTGACGGGATAGCTCCAAATGCTGGTCAAATCAGTAACCAAGCAATGTCTAAGTAAAAATCAACAGAACAAATCCAGTATCGTTCCTTTATTTCGAGAAATACTGCTTTGGACATGGTGGGAATCTGTCTCTTTAAATGTTTCCGGATCATTTGTAATACGACTCCAGTCTTTTCTTCACCTAGCCTAAAGCATTGAATTCGGAGCAGTCTGACTCCCAGATTTGCTGACGTGTCGGCTCGGCTCGTTCTGCCCTAACCTAACTTGCCAGCATGGCTGAAATGTTTTGCCATTTCTATAATTTTATGCTGTTCTTCTGTGTATGTTTTTCAAACGCCTCTCTGGATCGACGGTTCTCTGACTTCAAAAGATGCGCCGACGATGAATGCAGTAGTAAGTAGTGACAAGCGTCAGTTAAAATACGTTGAACATTACCACGTCAGAAAGACGCTCCCTATTTACTTTGTGGATTACGCTCTTCATTTGAGAGTAAATTGCGGTGGTGAACAGAACTGACCTACATTATCGGTAGCTATGTGGCACTCATTTTATAGCGAGATTAGTTTATCAAGCTGCAACAACCGACTGTTAGCATTAAGGGCTAGATAGCTAACACATAAGTTACCCATGTTAGCTAGGGACACAGAAACCGTCGGTTCCTTTTCATAGTTAAATTTACTACTTAAATTTAACCTTACCTGTTTGCTTTGTTAGCATGCTTCGTGAACCAGCAACTGGCTGATCGGAATTTGACAGCTTCTTGACCAAACGTTAGCTTATTTTTCTTATTAATGGCAGTTGATATATGCATAACTGGCCTTCGTGTTCGCCCTGTCTCTCTTTTGCAACGTGACATTTATTCTGATGGTGAAATTTGATATTCCTGTGATGAAAGTTCTAGCAATACTCAGTTGTGTGAAGTTTGTGAGCAGCCCCTGTATATCACTGTTCACCCTGATTGATCCATTGAATACTTAGTGTCGCCCAGACTTCCATATATCAGAAAAAGACTTACCTTGTGAAAAGTATAAAACATTTTTTCCTTCTTTCCTTCCTGTCCTAATAGTATTTGTTTGTTTGTTTCATTAGTGCTCCTTTGTCGGGGAAAAGCTGCAAAAGATTTCTCTGGACCAGATTGTCGGTTTCTGTCCTTCAGAAAAGGGGAGACTATATATGTGTACTATAAACTGTCGGGTCAAAGGTCTGATGTATGGGCGGGAAGTGTAAGTGCATAAGTTAATGATTAATCACTTTTTGGAGACCAACGACTGAGAGGAGTTAAATAATACCAGAAAGATTTCCCTGTACACTATTAATGTACAAGTGAAATACTCTGTAACCCAACTACAGACTTCTAAAAATGTCAACTTGTGCAACAATATAATAAACTACTGCCGTAATTACCATGCTGAAGGCCGACATTGCGTCTCATTATCCAATGGTGCTTATGTTGAATCCCCCTGTTTTTAGGTTGGTAGCAGCTTTGGCTATTTTCCAAAGGACTTTCTTAAGATTAATCACATATATACTGAAAAAGAAATAGAAGTGCCTGCAGAGGTAAGTGGAGTATTTTAATTAACACTAGTAGTAATTTGCATACATAAATGTCTTTTTTGCATGTGGTAGATGGTCACTTTCAAGAATTAGATTAAATGTTCTGCCCTGACTCACTTAACATTTTTGTTATTGTGACTGGACTTATGTACGTCTTTGATTTTTTCCCCTCATTGCTCATTTATTGTTCAATACATCCATATCAAAGTGTGTTTTGAAAGTAATGTCTTTCTGTATTTTTCAGGAAACTGACTTTGTATGCTTTGACACTGGACTAGACAGTTTTGAAAGTTATGATACTGATTTTCTATTAAGGCACTCATTATTAAACAGCCAAAGTGAGAAATTGGAGAGATCTGCTCAAAGTGAAGATACTGAGGATATTGATAGAGATAGAAAGACATCTCTGAAAGAATTTCCTAAACATATCGGTGACAAGGAGCCAGATGACATGGATGTTGTCAGTTTTTTGGGGCCTGATGAACCTACTAAACTGCCTTTAGGAAAAAAAGAATTAGAAACAATAAACAAAGAATCTGATGTTGTCAGAGCCATTACTGAAAGCGATCAGAAAAGTGCAGATGATGCCGATTCTGCTGATGAGCCTTTATCTAATGAAACTGGTGCTTCAGAGAAAAGTGACCATGTCACAGAAGTGGAAGCCATTCCTGAGTTAAAGACTACTTTAGACACAACATTTGATGCTGTTACATCTGATGATGAAGAGACACAGAAAGTAACTCTTAATTTTGATGAAGATGAAAGCAGAAAATTAATTGACCATCCAAGAGAACTGGATGTTGCAGAGGAGCCTGCACTACTTCATTCTGCTGGGGAACTCCCTTTTGAGGACAGTATTCCTGATCCAAATGAGTCAAAGGATAAGGATATTGAGCTTGCAGTGGGCAAACAGAGAGATTTCACTGAAGCACCCAATGATGACAATATGGGGTCAACTTTAGGGGACCAAGTTTTTAAAATGATAAATGGAGGCGAGAGAATAATTCTACCTAGGAACACTGAAGATGATGATGATGATGAGGAGGATGTCAATATAGACAAAAGTGAGAAAATTTCAAAAGATCAGCTACATAATATGGATATGAATGAATGTGTAGATGAAACAGTACAGTCCAATAAGGACCCCATGACTGACACTGTTTCTTCAAATGATGTGGATGAAACAAAACAGTCCAATAATGATTCTACTACTGAAGACCACATTTTGTCAAATGACACTAAAGCAAGTGAAGCAAATCGCTCCCATGTTGAGTCTATAACTGAGGATAGAATTTCATCAAATGACACTAAAGATGTGGAAGTGTCTATGCAGGACTTCAAATATGAAAATAAAGTGGAGGAGTTGGAGAGCAGTGAGAAATCTGAACTCTCAAAGTCTTCAGATGTAGATGATATCCTTAATGATTTTGAGTTTGATCTTGTTACCCCAGAACCTAACTTGGAAGATGACAACACTGTTGAAAAGGTTGCAGAGAAACACAGTCTGGAAGGAACGATAACTGAAAGCATGCAGCTTCACAAATCTGAAGGTCTCCCCAAGGAAGATGCACAAAATGCACCTCAGCTTGATGAATACATTTATGAAGAAATTACCAAAGTGGAAAACGATGTAGTCCATTTATTTGAAGAAACACTGAATTCAAAACATAAACCTCGATCTAAAGAATCTGACACCATTGACAAGAAAGATGAACCAATGGAGAGTGTGAAAAATGACATCCACTTACTTGAAAGCACACTAGAAGCAGAACACAGAACTGAAGCTTTAGAAGAATCTGACATTTATGAAGAGGATATTGAGTTATTGGAGGATGAAAATGCTGTATTATCCACCAAAACTCTGCTTGGTAAGGAAGTAAAAGAATCTACAAAAAACCACAAGCCTGAAGCAGAATTGGAAAACAGTGAATTGGCTGTATGTAAAAAACCAAAAGAAAACTCATCTGTACAAATAAACAAAGATTTGAAACTAAAAACGGTAGCATCTTTGGACTCGTCAGTCTCACCCTATGATGAAGAAAATTACGCAGATGAAATTCAGCAGTATCCTGTTGCAAGCAAAGAACCTGAGTATAGTGATAGTGTGTTGAGACTTACTCTTTTAAGGGACCACTTTAAGGACCAGGAAATGGAACGCATTCAGAAATACCTTGACCTGAAAGATCTCTTTATAATTGAAGCAATGTTTTCTGAATTGGAGCAGGAGTTGATATCTGCTTGGGAGTCAAATGCCAAGACCAGAGACTGTATAGAAACAATGGAAAATATTATAGAGGTTTCTGAAAATGCCATACTTGATGAAATTGAAAAAATGCTGGATGCTCAGGAGCAGAAGGCTAGGGACCGTGGACAGCAGATGGACCCAGTCATGATTGATGAGGAAGCTGCCATCTTAGATGACTTTCAGGAGTTTACTTTCTATTTACGTCAGAAGTATTCTACAGTCAGTGAGAATGTCCCATTGGCAGAGGATAGCCAGTCTCAATTGGAAATGGGTATGCCAGATTCTCATGTTCATTAGTTATCCTATTAACAGACATTGTGACGCAAAGATGTAAACTAATTGGTGAAGAAACAGAAGTATGTAATGAAGTATTTGATTGGTCAGAATATGCTCCAAATTAAAAAGTGCAGTCACATGGAATTCATAAAGATTTTAGAGAGCTCAATGGGCCCTTGTATGTTTAGTGTATTTTCTTTAATTTAAAAGAAGTTCTTGTGCATGCACACAAAGTGCTTGAAAATGGAAACTACATGTTTTGTGAGCAATGGGTTTAAATACCATTCTTGTGTGCATGCTGTGTTCCAGAAAATTTGAATGAAATGGTGGAAGATTCTTACAAAAACACTCTGGTGACTGAGGTAGCTGATGCCCCTAAAGTCCAAGAAGAAGTTGAATTGTCCCGTGTTAATGAAGCGAGTGAGTCCCAAAGCCAAGACACGGGCTTAGGGGAGGATAGTGGCCATTTCAATAAAAATAAAGACGTTCAGGCTGGCTTCAAAGACCCAGAAGAAGTTCAGAGAAGACCACAAGCTATTCTGCATAATCCTTTGGACATTTCATTTGAGATGGATCCATCTTCAGGTTGTTTTGGATTTTGCGTTTAATTTGCCGAGTGTTAAGAAATCTGCCCAGGATTTAATATTTTGTATTTTGCATCATCAGGTTCGTTGGAATCCCCGATTGCCTCTGATTTTTATGACCAAACCAACACATCAGCCTCAGACCACGTGGGTGGCTGGCTCGTTCTTGGCTGGAAATCTTTTGGCATGTATGCTGAAATTGTGAGTAAAATTGTGTGTTCCTTTTATAACTAGTTGCTGTGTATATTCTTTTAGAATTAGAAGTGGAGGATGACTTGCGATCTACTTCTGTGTTGATCGATGTTGTTTGTAGCCATGTAGGCAAAAAACATTAGGTTGCTTTGTCACGTGAATCGTGACGTGAAAGGGTTAACGGTGATTTCAAATGTCGACGTGTTCTAGACGAGTAAGGGCAGAAGTACACGAATAGTCTGGGCAGTTGGTGGTGATTTTTGAAGTAACGTGCCGGAGTAGGCTCGTTAGGTTAGCTATTTGAGCCAGGTCTTGGGTGCCCAAGGGTTTCAGCAGGAGGTACTGGCTGGTTAGCAGCTTGTGATAGCAACTTCGCTAGCTAGCGATTTAGCTTTCGGTGGATGTTATAAAGTAATTTACTACTCCGCCATTTACGCACACGCTTGGCGACCGCACTGCAAGTGTATATCGGTGCTTGAAAGCTTAGTTAGCCAGCAATAGAAGTGCAATGGATTCGGGGGTAATCGACACCTCTCCGTCCAGAGTTGTTGACCTGTGGACTGGAATTTCTGTCGTGTTTCAGTCGGGATTCCAGGAAGTAGGTATTTTTGTTATTGTGCGTACCCCTTGTAAGCACTTAGTAACTTGCCATTGGTAGCAAATATAAGCGCCTGTCACAAGTTATTTGCAAATCTTGGTTGCTAGCTCTAGGAGTCCGACATTTATCTTTAAATCACGTATAATGTAATTTATTTGAATGTAAGCTCTACTTGATGCGATCGTGGACTAGATTTGTTCGCGCAAGATAACATCCATACACAGCCACATTACTGAGTCACGGTTAACTTTCATCTGGGTTAAAAGTCCACTGAACCATAATGTTAATCCGTTGTATGGTGGGAGTAGAAATCCGTACAGTTTACTGTAATTTAGTTCTCGGACCAGGGTTGTAGGAGCCTTCATGTGAATATAATCATTCTGTATTTCTGATGTTGTATGTGGTTATTCCATTGTCGACTTTTTTGTGTTTGTGGTCTGGGGTACTCAACCAGAGGGTAAAGTTCCCCTGGTTTGACTTAATTTGTTGTGTTCTTTGCTGGCAATCCTTAGTAAACTAGCTACGTTTCTCCATATACTAGCTATGTGTTAATAATGTTTTATCATTTTAAGCAGCCTTAAGTTTGTTGATCTTTGCTGCCCCTTCTCTAGATTGTTGCTGCTTTGCCTGAGGAATGGCAGCCAGGTCCCACGTTTCATGGACTTTCCTGGAAGCCTGTGCTGGCTACATCTATTGTTGGAGTGTTCACCATTCTAACTTTCTTCTGGAGGACCATTCTTGCTGTGAGATATTGCTTTAATGCCACTGATTTCTTCATTTTATCTTAATCCTGAGACTAACTGTGGATTTCACCTACTCTTTCTCCTCAGGTAAAAAGCAGAACATATGTATGTAAGTATCTTAAGTGCAGTCAGTTAACAGAAAACCTAATAAATATTATTTTTAGAGGACCTATCTATAAACATGCATTTTACCAAGTATACTCATATACATGTGTCTACTCCTATATAGGATTATACACTGTAAAATATGTTTTTAGTTATATGATGCACATTCTGACTTATTTCGATATTCAGCTGTCTGTGAAAGGTACTACACTTTTAAACAACCACAGGGAAAC